>JANIJG010007615.1:50074-75205 GCA_024611175.1 Megaceryle torquata
TTTTTTTTTTTTTAATTTTTTTTTTTTCTGTTTGAACTATACAAAAATTCTGATTTTCTAAAGGAAATTAATCTGCATTCAGTCAATAGCTATGATAATTATAAAACATACATTACAGCTAAATCAGAATCACAGAATGGTTTGGGTTGGAAGCGACATTTAAAGATCATCTAGTCCCACCCACCTGCATTAATCAGGGACATCTTTAACTAGATCAGATTGCTCAGAGCCCTGTCCAACCTCACCTGGAATGTTTCCAGGGATGGGGCATATACCACCTCTCTGGACAACCTGTTCCAGTGTTTCACCACCCTCATTGTAAAAAACATATTCCTTCTATCTAGTTTCTACTAGTAGTAGTACTCTTTGTTAGTTTAAAACCATTTCCCCTTCTGTTGCAACAGTCCCTGCTAAAAAGATTATCCTCATCTTTCTTATATGTCCCCTTTAAGTATATAACCCATCCTTTAAAATTATTTCTTATTGGTCTGCTTTAAGTATATACCCCACAATAAGTTCTCCCCAGAGCCTTCTCTTCTGCAGGATGGACAGCCCCAGCTCTCTCAGCCTTTCAGAGTTGTTTCAGTCCTCTGATCATTTTTGTGGCCCTCCTCTGGACTCGCTCCAGTGGGACTCAAAAAATTAATTTGAATGGCATATAGGTGAAATTTAAAATGGTTTTGTGGGACTGAAACAAAATCCATCCAAATCCTTTAGGTCACTTTATAATATTGTTCAAACACTGAATATCTATGACAATGCACAGTTAATGTTGATCTGATAAATTAGCATTATAACTTATTATTACAAGCTAAGCTAGTACTGCAACTGCTCTGACTGCCCAGAATTTAAAATTAATTGTCTTCCCAAAGTCTTGGACAGGCTGAATACTGCTGACTAGACAACAGCTCAGGACACCCTCATCAAGGAGGATGAAAAAGTTCAAAATATTTTTCTTGATCACACCCTTCCCTTCTACCATTCACACTGGGATCGCTGATCAGATTGGATGCAACAAACACCCAAAGCTATTTAGATATGCTTTGAAATTCC
Organism: Megaceryle torquata; assembly: GCA_024611175.1. Lineage (NCBI taxonomy): Eukaryota > Metazoa > Chordata > Aves > Coraciiformes > Cerylidae > Megaceryle > Megaceryle torquata. The sequence goes on from JANIJG010007615.1 coordinate 51,128, forward strand.
TGTTGTCAATTCTTATTTTCCAGTTCGACCTTCACAATGTCTGTAAGTACTAGATAGATGTAATAGTATCAATAGATTACCATTATTACACTTGAATTTTTCCATAGTAAAGGTTTGCCACTCATCAGGACAGCCTATACTCCATGTTTTAGAAAAGACAATATATTTTACTTACATACTGAGTTGTTATTGATAATAATATAGCAATATTGATAGCAATCCAAAAAGAAAAAAAAAACAAACCCACAATCCCTTTTAACAGAATAATATTTAATATTTTATATTTTGAGATAGGTCTTTTTTATTCCTCTTCCTGGTATTCCTTTGTGGATGTGCTGTATCTGCAGTAGTTGATTAACTGACAGTAAATCTAATTATGCAATACTTACAATGTGTAATTTACCTTTACTTTTAGCTAATTGGTCAATTAGCTTGATTTGCAGAATAATCAGTTTACAGTCCTAAGCATACAAATGGGATTTGGCAAAGGAAGGACAAAAGTACTGAGCAAATGGTGGTATACAGATTTATTCTTAACACTTCTGAAGAAACGTTGTAGCAGTACCTACTAGATTGGAATCCTTAGTTATTAAATATCAAAGCAAGTGGTAAATATGTTAAAAACTCACTATATTCTGCCCCCCTTCCATTGTTTTCCATGCATAAATTAGGTGATAGAAAACCTGCTATAGGTTGTTTAAGCAGGTAAGTATGCAAGCCTATGTCATGTTTTCATTCATGGAACAGTGTGAGGAATGCAGAAGTTTACTTGCTATTTTTCCACTACAAAACAAACAAGCAGAATACCTGAAAACAGTTGAATCTTCACTGAGTACAAGACCCTTAACAGAACTGGTAATCCAATTTATTTAGTTACGCACTAAATATATTTAGACTTCATACAAAGGGGTGCTATCAGACAAGTTCCTATTATGACCATTGTCAAGAGCTCAATTTTCTGCATTTTGCAGATTTTAGGTCTGTAAAATCCAGGGCAATTGGATATTTTGCTTCTCTCTGCGATGCAGTTTTCCTCTCTTGCACTTTTTGCAGAATGAGGAACTGCAATATTTTAGACTCAGGCAAATATTATTGCATGTTGCTGAAAGCTTCCCACTGTCTAAAAAAATTTAATCAATTAATAATTTGATGCTTGATTGTACTCCTGTTTACACCCCACTTTAGGGACTGGCTAGTTATTGTATAAATCATATTTATTATTATATTTAATAATTTAAGAAATCAGCCATTTTGTCACTGACTTTGCAATCAATTTTTGCACGTACACCTATTTTATTGTGATATAGCTCCTGGGTAATAACCTTGTAAAACTGCAATTTGGTAAAATAAAGTAACACTGTATTAAGTATATGAAGAGATCCTGACATTTATGCTCTGGATGCTTAAAGCAAGTTTCTGGTGCTGTTTTAAGATGACGACCGATTTCAGGAAATAGATTTAAAAAAAATTTCTTCCTCTGAAAACTGTTAATGCAATCCAGACCAGAAGCACCACCAAGCAGTGGAGGCAGCCTGTCTTCCCTTAATGGTATATATTACATGCCATCATTGGTGACTGGATAGATAAACTGCTCTGTTTTGGCAGCTCCGGGGTTCCTACAGCCTCGCTGGCAAAAGGAAAGTAGTCTGTCCTGTGTTATGGTAGAAGTGCATAGTATTTTAGAAACAGTGTTTAGACAGACAAGCAGCAGAAGTATACAGCTACTGCTCTGTTTCAATCATATCAGTAATTTGAGACAATTATGCCATGAGCTGTATATCATCAATTGTGTTATCTGCTGCAGTAAAATTTGATCAAAAAACTGCACTCAGATTACCAGTCTTTGCTGCAGGTTTTCTGTTGTCTACTTAAATGCTGTGCTTTTTTTTTTCCCTATTTTTTTTCTTTTTCTTTAAGAATAATTTGAAAATTTCATTCTAATAACAAGGCACTTGAATTTCAAAAGCATACCTCCCTAATGGATTGACTGAATACTTTTTAAGTAAATGTGAGTCTTTGTAATCCTTTCGGCTGGGATTGGACCATATGTTAAGGTATATGTTTTATTGCTTTTTTGTTGATATGTTGATATTCTTCTAAGAAATTTATATGCCCAATATTAATTCTTATTAATTCATCAAGTAAAAGTAATTTTCATACAAATCGTTCCATGTAGGATAAAGAGAAATATTCTGTCAACTTATTCCTGAAGATCAACTACAGTTCTATGAAGGACCTTTTCACTTGACAGGAGTGATTGCATGTTTTTCATTCTCTAACATTCAAAGATGAAAAAGAAGACTGTCATTTATCAACCTTTCCAATGAAAACATGATTACTACCACATTTTTTATTTGTACAGATAAGCAAGACATAAGTGTAGATATTCACTGTATCTAACAAAAATTTCTGTCTTTTTCTTACAGATGTTCACAATGTTGCTATCCTCTACAGAATGATTTTTTACATTTCATAGACCTATTTTGCTAGGTGCTGACAGTCAGCGTAGCAAGTGTTGTTCAGAAGTATATAGAATAAAAAGGCCTAATTCTTGCCTGCTGAGGACTTGGGGATGCTTTAAGATAGGGCATGCTATAAGATATACTTTCTTGTTGTTTTCTACACAAATAAACAAAAAGATTAATAAAAGGAAAGTGAAATAACATGCAGAAGAAGTGGTTACAAAAAGTCAATAAAAAATTAAATAGTCATGCTGACGTGTAATTAAATCAAATACTGAGCCTACTACCATTTTTCCATCACAGAAGCAGCGTTCACTAGCTGCATCCGTGTTAACAATTTGCTTTTGAGCAGTAATGCAATTCTGAAGCAAATCTTCCAGATGTCCTGACTTGGTGGGCATCAGTTAACTTCAAAGACCAGCTCTGACATACACAAACAAAATTTATTTTCTGAAATTTACATATGATTAACACCATCTACTCACCAAAGAGAAACTACATTGGGAAAATTATTTATTTATTTGGGTTTATATTCTACCCAAACTCTTCTGCTTTTCTCCATCTCCACTTCCAGTAAAATGTCATTAAGACCTGCATTTTAAAATAATATGTGGAATCCTCAAAGATGAGATGAATGGAATGTAAAACTCTACCACCTGACTAAATGACTTTTATTCAAGCTATAGTGAAGCATTTCAGGTTCCCTGTCTCCAGTATGGCTGCATATTCATGCAAAGTTTTTATACTTGCAGTAAGACTTAAAAAAGTCTGATGTAAAGCTACTAACAGAAAAGGCATTCTGTATTCTTCACCATTTGTCAGCAGTGCAATGCATCTGAAGCATAGCCATCATCTAAAGAGACAACAAAAATGGATTAAAGAGTCTGAGTTCTATAAAATTTTACAGTGTCATCAGCACATCATCACTGTAATAAATACTGAACAGAATGATCTTGCAATTATTAAAGCCATATTTTTAGTGAAAATATACAGATGGTCCAGTTTGAAACCTGCTATCACATCTTTGACTCATGGTTATTATTATTGCTTTCCTTTCCTTCTCTATGTGAGAAAAACACAACAAAAATTCTGCTTTTCTGCACCTATAACTACAAAGTAAGTTTTTTCTGTATTGAAAGATATACCAGTTTAACTTATATTACGTGAAAAAATAACGTAGGTATGTGCACACAAAGCCTGTATGGATACATATATTTAAATTTCAGACTAGTTTACATCAATAAATTTTAAATAAAGAACTGATCTAAAGGTCCTTCACATATGTTCTGTTGTGACTAGATTAAGAATATCCTTAAGAGCATTATTTTGTTTGAAGTCGTGTCATAAAGTGGATTGACTCAACTCTGAATTGAGATGAGGAGTTGAAGTTACATTTTAATAGTTTTTCTATGTCTCCAGCATATTTTCCTGCTTCTTGCTGGCCTGACATTAACTACATATACTGAAGAACTGCCAGATTTTGTATAGCAGTATCAAACAGACACTAAACCCATGATTTCTAGCTCCTGCCAGAAACCAAACAGCACACAGCATTCATAGAGGGTAAAGATGTATCATGTTTTGAAGACCACAAAGCAATTGACTATGTACTTGCACATGGTCACGTTCCTGCTATGTGGTCCCAGGCTTATGTTCCTTGCACTGAGGAGACAGACTGGACTTTCTCAAGATGCTAGCCCTTAAATTGTCCTGCTTTATTTCATTCCCTTTCCCAATACCAAATACTAAAGCTGGTCTCCTGACCAGAAGCCTGAAGCATTTCTATGAGTTCCACTGTGAGTGGTAGGAATTGCTATGGAAGGAGGATACAGTTTACCTATTTAAAAGAAATAAAGAGATGCACATTTTCTATTTCTCCAGAAGAAGTATTTGGAAAAAAATCAGTGAAAGCTGGTTTGTTCCCCCCCCCACCCCGTCTTCCAGAGATAGTGTCTGTAGCTTATTTTAGATATTTATCCAGAAGTTCAGAGTTTGAGAAAACTACCTTTGAGTTGAAAACTCAAGTCACTCATCTAATTTGCTGTAAGCCAATTGGTTGCAGTTAAAATAAGTTTTCCATTACTTCTTCATCCAGTACCATTTCCACAGCTACTTGCTAATCTAATTGACAACAGTATAATGACTACAATAATAACCACATTTCACTCACCACATTTCAACAGTTCAATTTTTATCTTGTGCTTCCTTTTCTATTTTCCCCTTGGGCTTATCTATTTTTTGACACAGGAACATCTGTGGTCTTCAATTTTTCTTTAAAAGACAATCTTCAGTATTCATCAAGGTACAACAAGATGTCATAACTTTCAATCCACCAGAATCATTCCTTGTTCTGGCTGCTGAAAATAAACTCTTTAATGATCCTGTTCTTACTGGCTTACAGTATATAGTCAGTCACTTCAGGAAGCAACGATCTTTTCACCAATCTTAAAGTAGCTTGGCACAGACATCTTTTAGTGCATATACTCTAAGATACCATGAAAAAATTATCAGCTTACACTTCACAGATAGAATTGTTAGCTATCTAAAATGTAATATGTAAGCTCAAAATGCATTGGGCATAATTTTTAAGGGAGGTCAGCAACTTAATTTTATTATTTAATATTGTCATTAAGTAACATCAAGAAACCAAAAACTGGTATAGCATTGAAAGAAGCAGTCACAAGATCTAGGTTGTGTTTATTATAGCTTAGTAAGCTCTTCTGTTTTCATTCTGATCAAGAAGCCTGCCAAAGTAACAAAATGTTACCTGTGCTTTTTGTGACTAATCAGGATCAGTTAACAAGTCAAGCTGCAAGTATAAGGTAGAAATTCCTGTTTAAACTCAAATACGTATTTCTTATCCTGTTTTGTACAGACTTGGCCTGCAATGTGGCTTTTATTCCTCTCCATATTTCCATGAATTTTTTGATCAAATTCTCCTGTTTGTTGTAGTATCATTATATATTTATCTTACCTTTCTTTTTCCATGTAAAACAACAGAGTACAAGGAAGACATTGAATCACTGCAATTTTTCAGACAAGGATGTCAGTTAAGTGCATTGCTTCCATCTTCCTTACTATCTGATATTGAAAATGAGTCTGTGTTGTAGCACGTTTCATTTCAGATAATAAGGGAAGTTAATAATTAGCTGGTGCTCCTGGATTCACTGAATCCAACCTTTGTTAAGTAGCAGTTTCCTGTATATTAATAGATTTGAAATTATTCAGGAAATTGCTTGAAAATGACAGAGTCACTGAACATTATTTTAATGTCAAATGACTCAAATTATTCTGTTGGACTCATCCAGAATGCAGAGGTCAATGCAGCATTGCAGAATGGCAGCCAGTGTGCCTCGGGAGATCAGGGCCGCCAACTCAAGTCTGAAATAACATAACTGCAAAGCTAAAATGGACCATAATGAGAAAACCTTATTTAAAAAAAAAAAAAAGAAAAAAGATAATATCATGTTAACACATCTTAAATGTTTTTTTTCAAATATTGTTCAGGTTAAAGTGTGGTAGAGGAATGATCTGATTGCTCTGTTTAAGGCTGTACCTGAATCAGCTGGTGGAAAAGATTGCCCTCTTTTGTATACAGACAGGCTTTACTGTTTGAGTATTCAAGTCTTCTTCGTGTTCTACCATAAAGTTAAAAAAAAAAAAAAAAAAAAAGAAGATAGATAGCCATCAAAATAAATTATTACGTGTTACTAATAATAGTAGAAGTTCTCAGCACAATACCTATTCCCACAGAGTATATAAAATGCAGCTTACGTTTCAAATTTACTGATTCATAGTAGCTGAGGAACCAGTTTGTCAATTTCAATATTAGTTTTAGTTCTGCTATATGAATTAACCACTGATTAACTCTGAAGAAGTAGGAAGTGTAACAGCCTAATTAACCAACATGTGGATTTCGTCTTCTGAAAAACCTAATTCACTGTGATTGGTTTGCAATGAAAAGTAGCAGAAATAGGAACTCAAACAGCAAATTCATAAACATACCTAACTGTCCAAGGAGTATCACCCATATTTTAAATCACTTTTCCTAAGTTGGAAGAGAAATCATAGGCTTGTATGGAATAAGGAGCATATGCTTGTTGCATCATATTTGACAAGGTAAAAAACTATTCTACTTTAATTGATGCATAATTATTAAAGGTGTCTTTCTGTTTTTACTTTACATAGGCGATATCTGAGAAAGTCTTTTTTTTTTTTTTTTATACAGCATATTCTTCTGAGATACCTGGCCATAGAATTTGGGATGTATGCATAGTTCAGCCTACATCATTTAAATGTAATTATGAAATTGCTGATATCTTGAAAGATTTTATCACTTCAACAGATCACTTTCAATAGTGCAGTTGCAGCTGGGATATTGTTAGAAAGACATTACCATTGCCCCTGAAACATGGCAATGCAGATGAAATTATGCGATTTTTGTCCAGACTCATTGCTTTTCTCACAAGTGGAATAGTTTTGTTACTCTAATCTCTTTTATTAGCCTTAAGTTTGCCTTCAGAATAAGAAGTAAGCGAGAATGCAGTTGCCCCCTCTGTGAAATGTTAAAACACTATTTAGCTTTGTCTAAAATTCTGCCTAGCTTTGGAAGCTTATTTTCAATGGTCTGTAATTAAATAAAATGTTTATGTTGCAATGTATGATAACTATGTGATACCATGGTACATTTACATACCATTGTTTCACATATTATTTATAACGTATTCTGGTAATCAATTTGAATTCTGCATTTTTCTTCAGTCTCCTCCCAGTTGTTTTTCATGTTCAAAAATAAGCAGCATGTATACATCTAAAAACAGCTGCTGAACTTATGAAGACCAGGGCTACTACAATTGTGGAGTCTTTTCATTCCAAGCAGATACAGTACACAGAGAAGAAGGAAAACAGATTAAGTTACTGGAACATGTGCAAAAGATCTATTATACCCAACACCTGTACCAGTATAAAAAAATACACTTGATTAGACTTGCAGTTGGTGAAAACTTGCATAACTGAAGAGAATTCATCTATCTTGAACAACTTCTTTGTAGCATGACTTTGAGCATTCAATTTGCTGTATTTCTTAAACAACTGTTTTAAATACTGCTTTTTTTTCTACCAGCTGCTGATTGCAGACCTGGGTGATCCCAACAGGACTGAAGTGACATGCCTAAAAGCCAGAAGGATCTTGGGCATGGAGACCTGTACCAGTGACTCATCTTGGGATCCCTTGGGCAAGCTACTTGTGTTCCAGTTTACGCAGGTGGAAGATAGAGCAGAACAAGAAAAGAACAATTAAATTCTGCATCTGAACTGAGAGTTTAGTTTGTATATCACAAATACAAATCTCTGCATATATTATTTGCTTCCAAATAGAACCAAATGAAATCTATTTAAGTTGTTTCATTTGTGAATGGACTTTATTGTAAATATGCCATGATATGTTCTTCCCTCGCCCCCCACCACATTTTTCAGTCAGAGAGATTTGGAATAAATCTGCCTATATGTTGCAGTCTCAGAAGAAGTATTGCTGATTCATTTTCTTAGGAGCTGCAATGTTCCTTTAAGTCACTGAAGCATTTGCAAGGCAGAATTTACATGACAAACAGGATTTGTTCTTTCAAAGTCAAGATAAAAATATACACTATATAAAAATAGTACCATAAAATAGGTCTTGTATAAAAGACTGTAATTACTGGCCTAGGACAATATACTTGAAGACACAATGTAGGCTAGGCTAAGAGTCTTATTAAAAGTTGATGTTGGCAGTTCATAGTCAGAGTTCACATGTCCGTGTCATATTTCAGATATGTAGACTTTGTGCCTTCTGTATGAATGAGAAATATCGATCAAAGCAAAAAGCAATAACCCATAGTCCATCTGAATATATAAGATTATTAAGATTATATAGTATTTGAGTGAGATATGATTTCTGTGTAACTTTTATTTAGCATTTATGCTCCAATACTGCCTAGAAGGCCTATTCCAGATTAGATATTGATGCAAAACACTGGTAACTATGTGCTGTCAAAAATAGAAGTGAAAAAACCCAAAGATAAATATTTTTACTTTTTAAGGTAAAAGAGATGCAACAGGAGACCTAATTAAATAAGAAGTCTGCTTCAAAATGCTGAATGTACACTATGTTTTGCTGAAGCAGCATCAGATCGGGATTTTCCTCTGGTTATTCTCAGTAAACGCACCATCCCTCCTGTTCACTGCTCATATTCTCACAAAATGCAGGGCTCTCTCCCAACACTTCATGCCTTTCAAAGCACACTACAGTGCTTGTGAAGAAACAAATCCTAGTACCTTCATAGCACAGGGATTCCAGAGGAGCTTTGGACAGAGCTCCTTCACTAGGAGATTTCACTGAAGAGATTTCAAGACCTGAGAGCTCCTGACTCTCCTTCCCTAGGAAAACTTCCTCTCTTGTAATTTATCATCTTTACTCATATGTTTCTAATATTTTTCCCTTTACCATGGTCTTTAGTTTTAAATTATTTCTACTAAAGTCTTGCATTAACATCAAAAAGTCCAATAAAATACAATTAATATCAAGAAGTCCTATTGCAGAAATCTGTCCAAGATCTTTCTTTCACTGAAGATTTTCTTTCATTTAACATTCCCTTGACACCTTAGTGGAAACTTTAGAGGTGCCTTGATACTGCAGAAAGAATTTTATAAAAACGTTAAAATTGCCACAGTTGTAGTTCAGAGTATGGGATTTCTCCTTGCTTTATTATAGAGTAAGTGAATCATGTTGTATATGAAACACAGTCTATAGTTTTAACTATGTAACATCACATGGTTGAAGGCTATATAGCAATGTTGTTTTATATTTTAAACATTTCATATTGGTATTACTTTCTTGTGGTGTTTATCTGCAATGTAAATTTCATGTATAAGAAGGAGAAGGTAGAAGAATTTTGTGGTTCTCTTTCTAGTTCGTTTTCTATTATAGTCCCAAACATTGTCTGAAAACTTTACAGATTGGAGAAAAAGCAAAAAAAAATCACAGCATCTCCTAAACTTATATCTTGTCTTTTCTCCATTGTAACAAGAAAAGATCTTGAGCTTTGGGAATTTGAATGAGCATCAAACTGAGACAAAGTTCAAAGGCAGTTTGGCAGTAGTCCTTGTGGCAGTAAATTTCACCAAGCAGCATGTACTTGGTTTCTCTGTCTGCTGCAGACATGGGTTTCAGAATATCCCCAAACTAGGATCCAGGCTGTCATTAGCATGTTACAGTGTTTATGCTTTGGTTTAGGAACTACCAAAGGGCACTAACTAGTTCCATCTTTTACAGTGCTTTTCTGTAGACAAGACTGAGAAGTCTTCATGAGTTGAAAGACAGTGTAATTTCCTTTAGAAGTTATAGATCATAAGAAGTCAGTTCTCTCCCCAGTTCCTCCCAGAACCTTAGAGATCAAAAGACAAGACTTTTACCTTAGCCTGAGAAAGGTAAGATGGAGAGCTTTTCTACATAACTGCCTACTGAGATAAGATCTCTTTTCCTGTGTGTGCAGTCACAGAGGGAATGACCAGGCCCTTTATTTGTTCTTTTGTAGTGAGATTTTAATGATACAAACCCATTTTCAAAAAAGATTATAAGAAAATTTATAGATATAACAAAACTAATTAAAAAGGGAAGTGCATGTATGGTTTTAGCATATATTATATATAGTTCTCAGGTCAGCAACTTTTCATGCAGAAAATATTATCAGTTTTAAGGAAAAAGATTGAGTGGAGAGGATCAGAAATTGATTTTAAATGGTTCCAAGAACAAAAGGTACTGGGTAGCTGGCTGTATTTTTTTTTATTTTTTTTTTTTTTTTAAGCTTACTGTGAATCAGGCAAGATCTAAAAATAAGAAAGATCTAGCTGAATGCAAAACACATACTGTGTTCATGAAATGAGTCTCAAAGTGAATTACAATAAATTATCAGCTAGTAACGAAATAAAGAAAAGAAATATAGATCTGTGCCTGCTGTTCAGAATGTGAGAAATTGAATCATGACTGGGTTAAGTGAAAGAAATATATCAAATTCCTCCAGAGGAGTCTGTCTGTAAACAGTTAAAGGAATAGCATGTGGAGTGTTCTGCTGTACGTTTTCCTAGATGAAAGTGGCATAGCATATATTCACCATGATGCTATACTACTAAGTGCAATTGGTGAACAAGCTCTTTTTTTTTTTTTCTGATTTTGAATACATACCTTTTTGGCTTGCAAGTGAAAGATTAAGAAACAAAGAAGCAGGATTTAAATGTTAAAGGCCTTCAAAGGTTTCAAAATTAATTTGAACAGTTTCATTAATGATGTGAAAATATCTTTTGACATGAAAGGACTGAGTCTAGAACATATGTATGATAATAACACACTACTAACACTGGCAAATTAAAAAAAAACCCCACACTTCACAAATCAAAGTTCACTTAGGCTTTTCCACATTTTGAATTACACCATTTTCTTTCATAAAAGTCCTGATGAAGTGCTAAACATCCACAACTGAGGCCAAAGGAAGGTATTGCTAGAAAATCCAGGACTGGAATTCAACCACTTCTTCTCTGGGGGATCATATGGGAAAGTGTCACAGTTGCAGTTATGTGGGGGTTTTTTTTATAATTTTCGTTTACCTCAAGAGCATGCATTGAGAGGTGAAACTTCAGTATCTTTGTTGCAGGTGACACCGCTTGATCACAGCAGGAGAGAAGCTGTTTGCAGTCAGCACTGCTTCCCACCTCTCCTTCCAGAACAGTAATGTAACATAAATATGTGTCAATGACAGGTACATCCAATAAATCAAATAATATTTTATTTCAGAGGCTCAAAACCAGTTTCTTCAAAACCAGTAAAGCAAAAATGTTGTTTATTATGTCACTCTATGTCTGCAGTGAAAAAAGCAAAAGGATTAAGACAGCAACAGGCTTCATACTCAGCCTGCACCTCAGTGTTCCTTAGACAGCTCCTCTAAGCTTTGTCCACCCAGTTAGTTATTTTTTTGCCTTTGTGAATCTGGCAACAGATTCTTTGTGAATCTGCCGCAGCCTTTCACTTGCTCACAGCATCTGTCAGTGTGTTTAAAACCCACTTACTGTCCCTTCTGCCTACCTCAGCATCTGAAAGATTTTAAAATTTTTGATCCTAAAATCAGGGCTGATGATGCTGCAGGCCTCTAGCTCGTTTGGATGCACTTTATTCTGCTTCTGGTCCCAACTGTTCTTCAGAGCCACTTGAGGATAAATAGCAGATAACCTTTGTTCTTTGAAGAATTGGGTGTTTGCAGTGGGCTTGTTTTGTGTTGTTTCTGCGCTAACAGCTTCCTCTGATTTAACTCTGTGCATTCAGGTAGTATAATAGTGACACAATCTGAAGTCTTCATATTTATAGGAAATAAAGCAGGTATCTTCCACAATTTGCAGAATATATAAAAAAGCAAATAACTAATAAATGCCTAATGGCTTCTTGAGTTTCCAACCTTTGGCATGGCTTACTTAAATTTTTATCCAAACAGGAGGAAAACACTGAATAGAGATTCTTTTTGAAAAGAGATTTCAGTCAGTTTGTATGGATCTCTGTTTTTCTGAAGTGTTCATGCTCTTCAGAAAGCACATTTTCTATATCACTCACCAAGCAAATAAAGACTCTTGACCCACACTGTTCTTCAGATGTGAAAAGGAAATGAAATCACACCTCCTCAGTTTTTTGTAATTCAAATTCTTCCCCTGCAGGCAGAGCTTATGGAGAAAAGGACCTACGTACTCTGCCCTTTTCTACTGATGTTAGACATAAATGAAAGAAGCTTTTTTACTAAAAGCCCACCCAGCATCCACAGAACTGTGTACCTTGTTTTCTTTTTAGAAGTTCTGTTGGTATTTTTTTCAGTGATTAAATCTGACATTTTCTCAACTGTCCTACTAAGGAGGAACTAGGAAATAAAACAACATAGCTGAAATAATAATAAAAAAAATCATTTAGTGTTTTTTTTATTCTCTATCAAGAAAGGGATCATTGCTCTGATTACTGCGACTATACTTCTGGGTAAACAAATAACAGAGTTGTCAATAAAAAGATCAGGTGAAAATGTGCTAACAACCTAACTGAGAAACAGCATCCAAGTCAGAAAGATCCTTGGCATTAATTGAAACAGAAACAAGTCCGAGGTTGGTAAATTCCTATTGTGTCTTTTTTTATATGCTGTATCTGCAATGTCCCTTATGACTGGTCTAGTGAGATATCCTGATGAAATGATTCTAACACTCAAGCAAAGACTAAACCTTAGAGCACTGGCATGATTTTCTGTCCTAGCTGTCAAATCTTGAATGATTAGAGAGGTTGTAGAAAAGTTATATGTACGCATGAGGATTTACCTGTTACTTTTTTTCTGTTCAAATGTGAAATGAGATATTGAAGGATGAGGTTTTTTGGGTTGTGGGGTTTCTAATTAGATGACATATAAATATATGTAACAAATCACAACAACTAAAAAGAATCAGCAAGTAGACATCTGAACAAGGCATACATCCTGGACATGGTAAGGATTATAAGTAATCACACACAAGCCAAGTTTTTTTTAAGTTGCCCAACCTTCAGTGACAAGACACTTTGTAATGTTCCATCATGCAAGATGAACTGGACATCTACCCCAGGAAAGTGCTGATCAGGACATTTCCTTAGTATTTCTTGCCTAGATCTCAGACCCAACATTTTATGTTAAACTTTACATTGGCAGATGGTCTCTGCTTTTTCTTCAGGTTAATAGTGTTGTACCTGAACTCCTAGCAGATAATCATAGAATCATGGAATCATTTAGGTTGCAAAAGACCTTCAAGATCACCAAGTTCAACCATTAGCCCTACTCTACCAAGTCCACCACTAAGCTATATCCCCAAGCACCACATCTATACAGCTTTTAAACATCAGGGATGGTGACTCAGCCACCTCCCTGGGCAGCCTGTTCCAATGCCTGACAACCCTTTCAGTGAAAAAAAAATTTCCTGAGGTCCAGTTTAAACCTCCTCTGTTGCAGCTTGAGGCCTTTCCCTCTTGTTCTATCACTAATTACTTGTGAGTAGAGACCAGCACCTACCTCTCTACAGGATCCTTTCAGGTAGCTGTAGAGCAAAAACGTCTCCTCTCAGCCTCCTTTTCTTCAAACTAAACAGCCCCAGTTCCCTTATCTGCTGCTTGTAAGATTTGTTCTCCAGGCCCTTCACCAGCTTTGTTTCTCTTCTCTGGACCCGCTCCAGCACCTTGATGTCTTTCTTGTATTGAGGTGCCCAAAACTGAACACAGTACTCAAGGTGTGGCCTCAACAATGTCAAGTACAGAGGGACAATCACCTCCCTGGTCCTGATGGCCATACTAGTTCTAATACAAGCCAGGATGCTGTTCTTGGCCACTTGGGCACACTTGTGGCTCATATTCATCCCTTTGTCAATTAGTTTCCCCCAGTCCCCTTCTGCTGGACAGCTTTCCAGCCACTCTTTCTCAAGCCTGTAGCGTTGCATTGGGTTGTTGCAGACCAAGTGCAGGACCTGGCACATGGCCTTGTTGAATCTATACAATTGACCTCGGCCCATTGATCCAGTCTGTCTCTGTAGACCCTCCCTAGCCTCAAGCAGATCAACATTCCCAGTCAACTTGATGTCATCTGCAAATATACTGAGGAAGCATTCTATCTCCTCATCAAGATCATTAGTAAAAATAGTAAACAAAGTGGTCCAAATAATGAGCCCTGAGGAACACCAGTTGTGACCAGCCACCAGCTGGATTTAACTCCATTCACCACAACTCTTTGGGCCTGGCCATCCAGTCAGTGTTTTACCCAGAAGAGCATATGCCCATCCAAAACCATTTTTTTTCATGAGAATGCTGAGGGAAACAGTATCGAAGGCTTTGTGGAAGTCTGACCAATGTCAGACTGACAGGTCTGTAGTTCCCTAGATCCTCCTTTCAGCCTTTATTGTAGATTTGCTACTTTCCAGTCCACTGGGACCTCCCCAGTTAGCCAAGACTGCTAGTAAATGATGGAGAGAGTTTTAGTAAGCACATCCTCCAACTACTTCAGTACTCTTGGATGTATCTCATCCAGCTGCATAGACTTGTGTATGTTTAAATGGTATAGGGTCTCATTCTGCCCCCCATCCCTGTCTTGCAGTTCAGGGGTCTGGCTGTCTAGGGAACAACTAATTCTACTGCTAAAGACTGAGGCAAAAAAAGGCATTAAACACCTCCGCCTTTTCCTCATCCCTTGTCACTATGTTTCCCCCTACATCCAAGAAGAGATGGAAATTCTCCATAATCCTTCTTTTATTGTTAATGTATTTGTAGAAACATTTTTTTATTGTCTTTAGCAGCAGTAGCCAGATTGAGTTCTAGTTGGGCTTTAGACCTCCTACTTTTCTCCCTGCATCACCTTACTACACCTTTGTAGTCCTTGAACTCTCTTTTTAATCCCCAGTTCCAGCCAAAGCTCTCTGTTCAGCCAGGCTGGTCATCTTCCCCACTGGCTTGTCTTTCAGCACATGGGGACAGCCTGATCCTGCACCTTTAAGACTTCCTTCTTGAAGTATGACCAACCTTCATGGACACCTTCACCCTTCAGGACTGCCTCCCAAGGGACTTTGTCAGTCAATCCCATGAAGGAGTCAAAGTCTGCCCTCCAGAAGTCCAAGGCGGCAGTTTTACTAAGCCAAATCTTTACTTCCCCGAATTAAAAACTGTATCATTTCATGATCACTATGCCCAAGATGACCTCCAGCCATTACTTCCCCCACAAGCCCTGCTCTGTTCACAAGCAGCAGGTCCAGAAGGGCACCTTCTCTCATTGGCTTCCTCACCAGCTGCATCAGAAAGTTACCTTCTACACACTCCAGGAACCTGGACACTGGACTGTTCACTCTCTGCTGTATTGTATTTCCACCAGATGTCTGGGAATTTGAAGTCCCTCATCAGAACAAGGGATAGCGATTGTGAAACCTCTCCCAGCTGCTTATAGAATATTTCACCTCTTCATTCTGTTTGGGTGGTCTATAACAGTCTCCCACCACGATATCATCCTTGTTGGCCTTGATTCTTACCCATAGTGACTCAACCCTGTCATCACCAGACACTCAAAGGACCCCCTAATATAGAGGGCCACTCCACCACCTCTCCTTCCTGGCCTATCCATTATAGCCATCCAACACAGCACACGAGTTGTATGAATCATCCCACCATGTTTCCATTATGACAATGATATCACAGTTTTCCTGCTGTACCACAGCTCCCTCTGTCTGTTGCCCATGCTGTGTGCATTGGTGTAGATGCACTTCATTTGGGCTATTGATCCCACCACCTTTTAGGGGCGAGAAGGCCTGGCAGGTCTCTCTGCTCCCCTGAAATTTCCCTACCAAAGGAAAACCTCTGGAAAAACCCTTTACTCCAAGATCTACCACTTCACTCTGCTGTCGACCAGGCTGACTCTGAAGCAAATCCCCTTGGTGACTGGCCAAGAGAGATCAGTTGCTACAGGAGCAGAAACAAAACTCTAAAGACCAATCTTGCTAACTGTAGCTATACTTTGCTGTAACTACAGAGATATTTCAGGGGAGTTCTTTCTAATTTCTCTGAGAGTAAATATGGATTCAAACTAATCAAATTCCTTCAGCAATAGAATTCAGTGTATCTGAAGTCACTGAAGGCATATGATTTTTTTCCAGGTGAATACATGGCTTGATTTTTTGTCTACAGACAACAGTATTTGCAACTTTCTACTTCAAAATGTTTCCTGAAAGGTTTGAGATAAAGCTAAATGGTTTTGATGTTAACTTTTTTTTTTTTTTTTTGGTGTTATCAGAAAAGACAGAGAAACTGAATCTTCTATCATGTTTAATCTGTGGATTAAAATAGACAAATGAACTTAAATTCCATATATACGAAAGCTTCCCATAAACACCTTCATTTTGGGGCACAGCTGAAGTTTTGCCCTCTGCTTACAAAAATGCAAACACTCTGTGAATACAAAGGAATCAAGGCTTGGGTACATTAAATGCAGAGAAATATATCTCGATGAAATAGTTCAGGACTTCCTGCTTCATGTTTTTTAACACGCCCTTGACCAATCAAAATCCAATCTGGCAGCCTTGAAATAGGTTTCCCCATGAGACTATATGAGATATATAATCTGTGAACTGCATGGTATAGGAATCTATGATTTCCCAAATACTTCTGTGTACCCATGGAGCCTCCCTTCCACATATTATCTCTCTTTCCCAGCGTGACAAGTCCTAGCTGGTAAGATGACAAGGAAGGTAGTAAGAAAGGGAAAACCTGACATAGAATTTTTCAGGAAGAGCTGAAAATTCCAAAGTAGTTGTGGAAGGAAGTACTAAATTTTAGATGAATAGACTAATGATTTATCTTCTGAAGCTTTGGTAATTTGGCAAGTGGCATCTTTTGTCCCAGGGTGCACATCTGACATCTCCATCATTTAAAAATGAATACAAGCAAAAAAAATCCAAACTCTTCAGCTTATTGGGGAGCAGCTTCTTCTTAAAAAGAAAGAAACAACTTTAAAAATTTTCTTCCTCTTTCTTTGGAAAAAACAACAAATCCCCAAAACTGACCTCTAGATTTGAAGGTACTTGGTTTCTTATTACATTATACTACCCATTACATTAATTAATTTGCCATCTCTGATTGGCATAGAGGATATGAACTCAGAAAAGATGCTCAGAAGTAATTGTTTGCAAATATGTTCTTGGTATTGAAGAGCACAGATATCACAGCTGCTTCCCTCACTCTCCTTTTGTGCAGTTCCACAATGAGCCAACTAAAGGACATGAGGTGAATGTAGAATATAAATTGCAATTAATTTTGATAAAACACAGGGACTACAATTTAATATGAAATCTCAGCTGGTAAGGGAGGCTGTCTGCTGGTGAAGAATGATCACCCAAGCTCTAACTCTACCTTCTACCTCACTAAGTGACTCAACAGCTATGAACACTAAGTGCAAGTTGACCTCTTATAGTAAAACACTTTAATAACAGCAGGATTTATATCTAAAATTAAAGCATCAGTTGCTTAGCTTTTCTAAAGTGTATTTTACTATTTGTCTAATTTTATACAGGAGGAATTAAGTTGCTCTTCTCAGTGATGTCCAGTGATAGGACATGGGGCAATGGGTGCAAAGTGGAACATAGAAGGTTCCATGTAAACATAAGGAGAAACCTTCTCACTGTGAGGGTGATGGAGCACTGGAACAGGCTGCCGTGGGACGTTGTGGAGTCGCCTTTTCTGGAGACATTCAAGACCCACCTGTATGCGTTCCTGTGTGACCTAATCTAGGTGATCCTACCCTGGCAGGGGGTTTGAACTAGATGATCCTTTGAGGTCCCTTCCAACCCCTAACATTCCATGATTCTGTGATTATGTGAAGTTGTTTAAATTAAGACCAGTATCTTCAAATACATGTGCTAAAACTGTTCACATTCAGTTGGTAACAGCCACTGATAGGCACTGTCCCTATTTTCTACTGTCTACAGATGAAGAGGGTCTGTTATGAGATAGAAAAGCTGGAAGACTGAGGACCAAAACTAACAAGATCCATAGCTTCATAGAAGTTGCAGTTTTATTGCTCATGAAGCTCTAGATCCGCACTTCCTGAACACACTTTGCTCACATGCTTTACTTAGAAAGAATGGGGACAGTAGCAGCCCTTCAGAGATCTGTGCTTAGGTGCCTGTGTGGACAGGAGAAGAAGTGACTCCTGGATGCTCCCCTGACAAATTTTATTCTGCATAGCTCTCTGGTGTACCTTTGTTGCACTGGGTCCAGAGCTGCTGTCAATGAAGCAGTTTGCAGGACCAAGCTTATTCTTTCTTCTAAATATCTTGATTCCACTGGAGCACTTTAGACATGTTACTGTCTCTACTTACCTGTACTTGCAGTTCAATATATTGTAATTTACCAAGACACTTGAAAGTCATTTTTTTCAAACAATTACTGATGCTTTAGCACTAAAATAAACTGATATTTTGTAAATTACTTTAATTGAATGGGTTGGATGTCCTTATACTCTACCTTGGAACTTGGAACTCAGCTCAAGTTTGTGAGACTGTAGACATGGAGATCCAAATGCACTGAAAGGGACAATGTTTGGGTTTATATATATATTATATATGCGTGTGTGTGCTGGTTTATAGATGACTATGCAAATGAAAGAATAAATTATATTTGCTATTCTCCAGATCTTTATTGTTCTCTCAAATACGACAAAAGAAAATTATTTCTTTTTATTTTCTTTTCCTTCCTTATTTAAGACAAATTGAAACTGTTCCTTAACACTGTTTCTCCATCTCAGGGAAGCTAAATGTACCAGGGGAAGCTGGGGATCTAGGACTCATTTGCGTTCACCCTGTTCTATACTCAGACCTGTGAATCCCAGAGCAGCAAAAATTAGCTTATCTGGCCTGAGCCTGAGTGAGTTGATCAATGGGACAGGTTCTGCCCACCCTGGATCTGGGCATATTTCCTCTGTTCATCAACTAGGTCAGCCCTTCTCCCCTACAGAGAAGGCAAGAGATAAAATAGAAGTTTAAAAATCGTTTGTTTCAAAGATGAAGAAGCAATTTCTGGAATAGCAGAGATTTGCCCTGTGCAAGGGAGGAGTAGGACAGGAGTGTGAGCTTGGCTGTGCTGGTATGTGACTTTTTTTTTGTTATACATAATGCTCTCACATTTGTTACAGACATTAAGGTAAATCCCTTCAGTTAATTATTTTTTATTTATACAGCTTCTCAATTATTGTTCAAAGCTCTGGGGTAAAAATCTCTAGGTTGTTAGTTCAGGACCTAAGCATGTGTTTTCCTGAAGCAGTGTAACTTAAATATATATGTAGGGAATTCTGCCAACGGAAGATGCAGATATGACTCAATGCATTTGGGAATCAGAGATGATGTCCACATGACTAAGTTTATTATACAAATGGAATAAACAAATATATATTTCAATGTCTGGGAGCTGTGACTACGGCAGTGCTTATTATTTTGTTTTCATTTTGAGGTTATCTAAATAGACAATTAACAGGTTGTCCCCAAAATCTTAGTGAACTTCTCAACTTTCAGTTTCCATTTGATAATTATTTATGGGTTTTGATGAAGACTTTTTTTTTTTTTCCTGAAAGATATAAAAATTTATTACAGCTGTAAAAGCATGCTTTCTAGTTCAACTTATCTCTAGAGAAAATTTAAGTTCTTCATGGTGGATTCTTCATGAATACAACAGAGCATTTTTGCATTAATTTCCCATTACCCATTCTCAACAGTATTTAGTCTTAGAAAAGAAAAAAGCTTCTACAGTTAAAACTGACAAAGATATCAAGCTCTATCATACAACATAAATTGATTTAATTATTTTTTATCTTACATTAACATTTTTAGGATGCAAATTACTGTAATTATATATTATTACTGGAGTAGCTTTCAAATTCATTCTCTTACAGAGAAGGCAAGGTAAGTGTGTTGCACTGGTTTGACAAATTAAAAGAGTTATAAGAACTAGCCTGGATTAAAGACCAAATTTGGACAGTGATGATCTTTGCAAGGGTTTAAATTTCTTTTGATCCTGGTTGGCTGACATTGGTAGGTTGAGCATGTGTTCGTCAAAATTTCTTGCCAGACAATCTTTCTGCTGATTATACTATGTACACATAATCTTTCTGCCACATGTCATTGGTAGCAAAGACCACAGTTAATTAGTGGGAGTTTGCTCCTAAAGACTGAGAAACATTTCCAGATTCCTTGTATGCTTTCAATAAAAATACCTTCTCAGCTGCCACTACCGAGATGTTGTACTACACTTTTTTAGGCTCCAGGTGGACTAAACCTGTATAGAGACAAACATCACAACAATATACTGGAAAAAGAGACATTCAGACCTCAGGAGAACACCCATTCCAGCCCTTTGCACTGAAACACCACTGTATCTCCACAGAGATTATAACTAACATAGTGGTTTGTAACACTTTTGGCAGAAGTCACTAATTCAGAGTGTTCAACTGGTAAGTGTCCACATATGCCTTGCCACTGTCTTGCTGTCTGTGGCAGAAGATTCTATTAAACCCTTAGAAGACAAGGGCTGGAAGTCTTTGTGGAAAGACCTTTTGTGTCTTGTTGGAGACTCACCTCATTTAACTCCCAGGGGTTTTAGGTTTCCAGATGAATTAATTCATCTTTGCCACGATGATCCCTCTTTTCAATAAGTTTGAAGAACTGCCTAACAGCACAGGAGTCTGTGGGAAATGGAGTCAGCCATCTGCAAAATCCTTGGGCAGACGCTCCCATACCAGGGCCTGGATTCTGGCTCTCTGAAAAAAAACCCACAAAAACAATCTACACACTCTTGAATTGGTGTTTCATTTTGGTGATTTCCCAACCATAAGCAGAATATCTATAGGTAAATAGCTCTTGTACTCAAATTTGTTCTGTGGTTCCTTCTCTTAGTAACCCAGATGTAGGAACAGACAAAGCTTCTCCCCAGACTGCCAGGTAAAGGACACACAAATACAGGGAGGGTAAAGCCACTTTGCAACATCTCTGTTTGTAGCGTGAATATTTGAGCTTTATGCTGGTGATACACAGGATATTCAGAAAAGTGGTTATTTATTCTTTTTGCTCAGAAATAAGAAATCTCTAGGCCTATTCAAGAGCTTTCAGAGCTTGAAAAGACTTCTGCATACTGAAGTGTAGCGGAGAAATCAAAGCTAAATGGAGGTAAGCGGAGCTTGAAAAATTTCAATTGTTTTTTTTCTTGTATGCACAATGAAAGTTATCTTACTTTCTTCATCTGTCATCATCCAAAGCTTTCCAACCTAGTACTCAAGTTTCACTTGATCGTTCACTTCTTTGCAGTCTGTTTCCAACAATGTAGTAATTATTTTGCAAGATGGATGTAATGGTAGAACACTGGATTCTGAAATGGGCTGTTAGCAAGGTATTTTTCTGAAACACTGACAAAAATATCAATGAAACATACATACTCACATAGTAGATATGATTTAGAAATTAAATTAATAGCATTAGCAACTGAAATGGAGAATACAAACAGTCAAGAGTTCAAGCTTGTTTTATCACACTGCAAATTGGTATCATGAAAAGGGGAGTTTTCTTGAAAAGTCACAGCTTTCTAACTTCAAATATTTGTAGTCTTTATATTATCACTGTTTCAACAAACTTTTGTCCCAAAAAATTTTAAAGACAACAGTAAAGAAGAAAGGAAAAATTTAATCATTCTGAGCTTTAAAAATGAGAAAAAAACTGCCTGGGATTCCAGTAAGTTCAAGAACATGTCCTTAATGAAAAAGTATAGAGGCAGCACAATATACAACAGCGTGCTTGGGCAGCGCCTGCCCGCAAGGCCTCCCTACAGAGCACAGAAATATTGCTAACATCGATGCTAGTAGATAGGGGGCCTGTGTTTACGTGCGGCTGCACTCGATACACCTGTTAATCTTCAACTGTCCACAGCCTCCTACCCTAAACAGCACACTGACTTCAGGAACCAGTTCACTCCCCCCTGTGCAGCTCTGCCATAATTAGGTCCATTATGCTACTAGAGAAGTATACAACGCAATATCTGTGACAGTTCAGATTAGGGTGGATATGTAACCTTGACTGAAAACCACATACACAAAAAGAGGCAAAGGAGGAGAAAAAATAGATCAGCTTCTTCCCCTTAAGAAAAATCCAACTCTGGCCAGTGCTGACAAACATCCATTCATGTTTCTATTGCAATACCATTTTTAATTTCCTGCTCAAAATAAATATCTTAACACTATATATAGAAAACTGGTGTATAACCAATCTACAAAAAGTTCCTGTCTTCTCCAACTTCACT
Source organism: Megaceryle torquata (assembly GCA_024611175.1). Taxonomy (NCBI): domain Eukaryota; kingdom Metazoa; phylum Chordata; class Aves; order Coraciiformes; family Cerylidae; genus Megaceryle; species Megaceryle torquata. The sequence goes on from JANIJG010007615.1 coordinate 73,472, forward strand.
GCAGTATTTTTCCTCACACATCTCTCTCACTAGAGATATTCCCTTTTCTAAATATCTGAGTTCACTGACTGTAATTTAAATATCTCCAGTCCTCATTAATTTGCAGTTAGGAAATTAGGCCAGATCTGTATTCCTACTAATGTAAAAAAAATGCCTTCAGGAAAATCAAAAGAATTTTAATGACATTTTTTACGTAAATAAAACAGTCATGCAGGTTTTTTTTCCTGTTCTATTTTCATTGTACTGGTTAAGGAGTGGGAATATACCCTTATAATTGAGCATGATTTATATAATATGCTAATTCATAAGTGGTTGCTCATCAGCAGCAATGTGAACTTTGAGAACTCTGCAAAGAGTGCAATGAGGACAGGTTTTTCTTGTGGGCTTCCAGTGAACTTCACAAAGAACTGTGCATTGGCAGTAACAGGAATATGGGCACATATAGACATTATCTTGTAGAAAATTGAACGTGATATGCCTCAATTCTGAGGTTTTCTGACCCTTTTTGATGTTCTAAAATCAGGTAACCTGGCTCCTTATGCTCCATTTTCCTTATCTATCAATGAAGACAACAAGGACTACTGCAAAACAATGCTGTAGTTTAGTTCAATTAGTATTTTAACTTGTCTCTGTTCTAAGTAATTTGGGTAAAACTCATGTTCTCCCCTGCAAAAACATTCTTTATTGGAGGAATTCCCTTCAGTCTCCTACCCTGCAAATTAGTGTCTCCGTCAATGAGGAAAGGATGAGTTCTCCTTTCTGGGAATTAGACATATTGCCTTTCCCCCCTTCTACACAACTCTTTACATAAAGATGTTCAGCTTGGCCAAATGTTTTATATGCAGATTTTAAGTATCTTTACTAATATAATGGGATGGTCTTTATTTATTTATTTATTTTGTCCTGAAATACAGTAATACTTCAACTTCCCCTTCTCAGTTTTGTTTTAAAATGCTTGTCAGGTCTGTTTAACTGCAAACATAATAATGAGAACCTATTCATCTTCACAAACATTAGGTTTCCCTAGTTGCTTATCAATAGAAAGAATAGAAGGGAAGATTTATGGTTGTATGAGTAATCCTAGAAAGAAATATGCCCAAGGAGTTATGATCAGGACACAAAAACAGCATAATACCATGTTGCCTATGTCAGTATCTTGCTAAAAAGTTAATATACCACAGTTGAGGTAATTACAGCATCTGTGTGTGATCTATCAAAGCACAGTGATTATAAAAAGCTGCCGTCTAGAAAATTCCCATCTTCTTATTCCTCCTCCAGTTTGATTCCTAGTAGAAAGCTAAATAATTTACACAATGGAAAATTACCTTTTTAATTAATTTTTTTTTTTTAGCTTTCTTTTCAGTGAAGTACCTTGTCAAGCGAGATGATTGGTACTCATCCCTCCATATTAATCAAATTGCAGTGATCTCCAAGATGCTAAGATGTCATTTTCTTTGACTGGTGGATTCCAGTTATCAAGAGATTCATCACTGCAAATTATGCGCTTGCAAACAAAACAAAACAGAATGCAAACTACTAATTATTTAAGATATTTGTTCCTAAACAGATGTTTGAAAAATTACCAGGTTCATTCCTCATCGCTTCATAATGGTGTTCACATTTTTTATAGTGGCACAGCAAGACTCTGACACGTTGACTTGCTGTAACATGCTTGTTTAGCATGTACTTGTTCTGGCCAAAACAAAGGAGCTTGACTCTGCTAAGGCAAATTAT
>JANIJG010007615.1:75305-112786 GCA_024611175.1 Megaceryle torquata
TTTAACTTAAATCAATTAATTAAAAATAAATAAATAATAAAAATAAAAATTTATTTTAATTTAATTTATTTAAGAGGTAACTGAACATCATGCTTTAGCAGACTCTAAAAGCTTATGCTGGCCATGAGCCACTCTCCTCTTGTTAAAGCCAGACCATTGTGCCAGAGAGAAGTCAGCACTGTGATGTTAAAAACATGAGATAACCTCTACTTCATACAAATATTAGTAAGGGTGTCTAAATGTTGTTGGAGTCCTAGAACTCAAATTTGGGAGCATATTTATTCTCCTATCTTGCTCCTGTTTACTCTTTGCTCTGAAGCTTTTAGATGGTAAGATGCTTCCCAGAGCAGCCATTACTGACAATCACTTTAAATTGAGCAGAAAAGAAGTGAAATTCTCCTGTGTCAGTGAGCACCATGATTCTCATTCCCAGGCGTAATGAGAAAAACCCAATTGTACATACATACAAACAGTTTTAATATTCCCTCTGTTAGCTTAACTTTTGTCCCTCATACTCTGTCTTAGATTCCAAGCTGACACTATGAAGATAATAGTTTATCAAAATATAGTTCAGATGTTGTTGAATTACAGTTTATGACTGATGATAAATGGACAAATCATCTTCATCCACATGGCTCATGTACATGGACATATACAGACAAGTATGTGAGAATATACTTTTAAAATCAGTTCCCACCTAGACTAGCATAAAATGTGGAAAAATTCTGCCCCTAAGGAATTTGATACCATTATAAGAAAATGGGAGGGAGAGTTGCACTGCACACCAGAAAAAGGCATCTCAGCTTTAACATGTAATACTCTCTATGCATGTCACTGCAGAGATCTCAAAGGGAATAAAGCAACAGGCAACTATATCTTAATATAGAAAATGCAAATGTGTAGGGATTATAAAGTTCTGCTTACCATATTATGAAAAGCATCCTCCCCCCTCTAGATCTGTACTGCATTCAATGCTCTTGGGGAATGTCAGGCAATTTGTAATTCCCAAATGGTGTTAGGCATGAAGTAGGTGCTGCAGTGCTCAATTTCAGCAAGAGAGCAGTGCTTCCAGGCAGAAAGAACTGCAGACTTTTCAGCATTTACACATGTTTATAAGTTAAAACTTAGGTGCTATAGCATACCCAAATGTTCTATGCAGAAGCTTGAAGTTATATTAATTTGTTTAACATGGACTATTGTTCTTAACAGCCCTATATATCTTAGTATTTGCTTAAACCACTATCATTTATCTCTTTTAAACTATGTCAGGTAATACAAGCAACATGTTTAAGGAAGAGTTTATTAATACAAAATTGTATATGGTGCTTAAGCCAAAAAATCTGACAACTACAGCAAAGGCAGACAATTACCACCACACCCTCCGCCCTTATAAATAGAACTAATACACTGAAGTCCTTTATCACTAAAGTCAGCCACATACTCATCCTCTGTACAGTTTTTCACACTTCGTGGCTGACCTACTGAGGGTGCAGTGGTCAGAGACCAAGAGAGACACAAAGCAATGTGTTTAGAAAACTCAGTGAAATGGTGACTGTGCATTCTAAATGATACAAGGCTCTTTGTGCTGCACAGGCATACATCTACATTGAGAGGCATTATCAAGCAGACTTCATCAGCAGCTGAAGTACTTGTCCACTTCAGTTGCCAAAGATCTTTCACTTCCAGTTTAGTCTGGTTGGAAGAGGAGACTATTCACCAGAAAGGAGATTCCAAATTGAACCAAAAAATACTAGTGTAGTTTTGTCAAACAAGGAAGACTGATAATACTACAAGTTACATGATCTACCCTAGCAGCCAGGAAGAGTCTTCTGCCTTGAGCACACCTTCTTTACTTTCATATAAAATCTTCAAGACTAAAACCAGAGGAAAAAGGTTAAAAAACAAAAAAAAAAATCATTTCCCCTTTCAAAATATTGTAATTCATGACAAAAAGAAAAATCCAGAGGGCTTCTTCCATTGTTGGGCATCTAAGTATATGAGTAAAACTGAGTATATATATAAACTGAGTACATGGTAAAAAATAGAATTTTCCTGAGGCAAATCAAGGTGCAAAGCAATGGAGAAAACATTATAAGCTTATGACATGAAATCAGCTCACTGAAAAGTATTGTGAAAGCAAAGTTTCTTACTGAATTGTAAAATGGTATGTGCACTCACTATTACTATTCACTGCGTAAAATTAAAATTCTGTGTATTTTCGGTAAGTTTTGCCATCTAACAGAAAAAAATTCTAAAGTATTTGTTATGCAAGTGTGGGCCAGATGCCTCATTTATCAATAAATATGGAAAATATTAAAATCTAAGCAGTATATTTCTTAGAGCAAAGTTTTATAGACATTTCAGGACATATTATGGTGCCTACAATTTATATGAAGTACAAAACCTACATGTTATTTTATTATAAATCTTGATGTGAATGAAAAGAAATAACCACATGATGGCAGCAGAATACACGACACGAGGAAGGTCCTGATGCCCCTTTTCATGACCAAATAGAAGAATTTGAGGGAAAGAGGGTATTACCTTTAGCTGTTGTTTATAGGGAATGTTCTCTGCTTGCCTAGTTTGAAACAGGAACAGCACCAAGAGGAAAGTTGTGAAGCTAAGAAACTACATTATTTGATGCAGTTGTTCATTGAGGATGTAGTTATAGTTCATAAAGTGTCAATAGACGTTCAAAGCGGAGTGTTTGCAAGCAAGAAATACATCTCCTAAAAACCTTGGTGTACACCTGGTTGTAAAGGGGTAGGCTAGTGAACTAAAAGCTGTCCAGTTGTGAAAGACATCTGAGCTAGACCTTAGTGTTCCCAAATCCTTATTAGTCCATCAAATAAAAAATTCAAATTATATGCTGTTGCATAACTAGGGTTACGTATGTTACTAGCACATACACAAAGACTGCTAAAAATGGCACTGGAAAAGAAGTCTTTTTCAATTAAGGGACAGAAGAGATCCTCAGATTTCCTGTCTCTTCTGAATGGACATGTGGGAAGAAACATCTCAAATGATGTCATAAATGGATAGATTTTATTTTATTACTGTTTGTTGCTATATCTTTTATACAAAAAGTATATGCTCACTAACAACTTCTGGACACTTAGACAACATGTTTAATTGTTTCAGTCTTTTCCTTCTGCAGACCTATCCTTCTAGTGGTAGGGAACCTCGGCTGTATCATTCATACATGTTATGCTTATAGCAGGAAGTATCAATCTACCAGAATTTGGATGTTACCAAATTGTTTTGCTAGCTTGGGATAGGTTCTGTAAGATATGGGTTATCTGAAGTTTTTCCTCCCTCCCTCCTTGCTAGTCTTCACACACTGTGCCCTCTGCACCCCCCTCACCTCTATCTCATCTGTTTTCCTGGGAGGCCAGGAGCTTTTCCCCAGTAATTTCAGCCATTGGTGGAGGCTGCCACACAAGGTGGCACTGGGGCTCTCTTTTCTTCTCCCCTTCATGTATCCAAGTTCTCAGCAACTTTGCATTCTAATAGTCTTATCAGGTATCACCTACCACTGTAAATCACTGCACCACTTCATGTTATTGACCAGTCTTGCTAGTAGTTGTCCTGAGGTGCTACATTGTCAATTGTTATGAATTTGCAAGGCAGTCTTGGGACACAGGAATTCCAAATGATCAGAGAATTTGTTAACACAGTGTGCAAGCAAGGTGCGAAACTGTTTCCTATTGGATGCTTTGGAGGCTAAAAGCTTATGTGGATTAAATTCACAATTAGGCAAGTTCGTGGAATAAAAAAACTATCAAGATTATGGAAATGCAAAAGCATCACCTGAGCTGCAGGTCACTGGAGAGAAGGAGACAGTCTGTAATCATTGTGTGGTTACACTGGTCTTATAATTTATGAAGTTCTTATTAGCCAGTGTCAGATAAAGGCTATTAGACTACATGGACCTTTGGTTAACTCTGTATGAGCACTCTTATTTTCTTATAGTTGTATAAAATACTTGTGATTTTTTTTTTCCTTGAAAACCCAACTTTTGAATCTTCTATATTTACTTTATTTTACTGTAAGTTATGGTGATTGAAAAAAAAATCTTTAAAAGGATGAAGAAACCTAGAGGTCACGAAACTGTGAATTTAATGTATTTTGTCTCCAAATTTTTTTGGTAAAACTCATACTCAGCACTCATATTTTGTAACGAGAATCACTGGTATAGGACAACGGCGTAAGTGCGAAAGCAGAAATAAATAAATAAAAGCAGTCTAAAATTTGTTAACTAAAAATAATTTCATGTTTAAAAACATGTGAATCAACATATCAAAACAAATCTCACTTATGTGAAAACTTAATAGTAAAGGCCGTAAATAAGCAGACCCAGTTTTCTCTCATATGCAGCTTTTTTGTGCAGGCTCACGTGATTTAAAGGCTCACCAGCTTTCCACCTCTTCCTCCCTGTAAAAATGTATTTTAAGGATTATCTTTGGAGAAGGGATTTCAGTCACAGTATTGTGTGTTTGGGGGCAGGGACCAGGGATTATCAAATAACCATGATTTATAATGGTTACTTTGGAAGACAGATAGCATAACTCCAACTTCCACCTTCCCTTCCTACTTCTTCCTCAGTTTCTATTGATAAGCACAACATCTTGTGGTACAGGGTATCACTTTGGTCAGCTGAGGCCAGCTCTCCCAGATGTGTCCCTTCCCAATGACCTTTTGTGCACACCCAGCCTACTTGCTGGTGACAGAGTGAGAAACCAAAAAGATAAAAGTTTTTTTATCAAATCTGGATGATCTAGAGATGACTTATTGATATAACATATCTAAGCCAATGTCTAAGAAAGCACCTAAGCACCTAACATCATGCTAAAGTCTATTTTGCTTTATATATAAAATGTATATATAATACCAATTTTGCTGCTAGTTAGAGCAATTAATTTCTCCATGAAAGACAATTAAATTTGGAACATTACTACAGAAAAACAACATGCACATAGATTTCCATTAGAAAAGAAAGTTAGTTATTAAGTTCAAATCTAGGCTGTTTATGAATACAGCGGATATTGTCTCAATACCTGAATATTTTCTTTTAATGAGGGACATTTTTGTTAAGAGGAAGATTATGAGTATATCCAATACAGAAGAGTTCAGCTTGCTAATGCTTATAGTTTTCAAATGGTCTGTTCATATGTCTAAGTAGACAATTAATAAAAGATGAATAGCACAATATCAAAAGACATCTGTGTTAGCTGCAGAAATATAATGAAGGCAATTTAGTAAGTTTCAGAACAAAACCCACAAATATTTTCTCAGTTCAAAGGACCCAACTGAATCTTCAATAAGAATCTTAACTCACTGCAATGGTTTGCACATATGGTACTTTCTACCCACAAACTTCTTAAAATGCTCCTTAGGGACATGGATTGTACTACAGGTGTATTTTTAAATGTCGTCATAAAAACTAGGATAAGCAGCTCATCAGTCAGCCAGAACAGTGAACAAAAGGATCTTTAGTTCATTGAAAGATCTAATCTTTAAGTGTCCTATTTGGCAAGGGCATGTAGGACTCTATCTTTGGTTGTGGAAACATGTGATTTGTTTATAAAATCAAGGAAAAGTGATCAGTAACAGGGGTAGCCCATGGTCATGGTGCTGCAAACTGGAAGTGGAAGGTGTCCCTGTCCATGACAGGGGGGCTGGAGCTACATGATCTTTGAGGTCCCTTCCAACCCAAACAATTCTATGATTCTAACTTTGACAAGAGGTCCATTTCAGTTTCTGTAAAACACAGTGAAAGAAAAATCCTTAGCTTATGTTTATAATAATCTGGATTAGACCTAGTGTTTGGAGATCCACTGACAATGGGATTTTTATTAAAAGAATCTCTGATTTTTACCTGGCTTTTCAGCACCTGAAAAATCTTCCATCAAAAAACTTTTTGTATAGAACAACCTACCAGATACTTTGCAACTTTTGTCTCCACATTGGTTCAGAAAATTGAAAAGAAGAGGGATGAGTTCAAATGAATTTAATTTAGGTAGTAATCAGCACTCTAAGACTATATTAATTAGCTTAAAGTATTTGTGTAAGAGTATAAAATACTGTATGTTATAAAGAATGTCTTTTGGGAATTACTGTTCATCCTGAACCATAACATAAAAGCAGAGAATTACACTATGAAATTAAGAGGTAGCTTATTCAAAACCAATAATAGGAAAACCAAAACCAAACCAAACCATAAAAACCAAACCACACAAAAAAGTGAATACTTTCTCATGATAGCAATAATTGGACATCATGACTTACTGCCAAATGAAACACTGAAGGAAAAAAAAATAATAGCAAGAGGTAAAAAGAAATGGTACAGTTAGACAGAGAGAAATAATTATAGAGTTACAAATGGTAATGCTAAAAGTATATTCAGGAAGAGATATTAAAAACCATGCTTCAGGGCTTGAACCAATATCTCAGTAATAAATAACATGATGAAAATGTATGGGGGCTGATTATTCTTCCAAATTATTCTGAATAGTCCTCTGTTAAAAACTATATCATAAAATGACTTTTTTTTTACAAAGCACGACAGTTGTCAAATAATCAAATGTAAGAGCTGTTTGGAAAGCGGCTCACTGTGTCATAGTAACAGCTTTCCATAGGTAACATTTTGATATAGATTTCCCCTAGCTACAAGGAGAGAAGAGGGGAATATAACAATATGTGGGAGACAGATCAAGGTTTTAGTTATTTATACATTTAGGGGTGTGGGTCTTGAGACTGAATGGATGCCCTTTATAGAAATAGCTTGAGAGGCACTGACTCACATTGGGTTTTTTGTGTTGTGTTTTTTGACTCTAAGTCACAATTACAGTGGCAAAGACTATTAACTAGTTAACTATATTAACTTCATACAAAAGCAATAGAAATATGATAAAATACATTTGTGAAAATAGCATAAGCATACAAATAATACTTTAATTCAAATGTGCTACCCTATACAACCAAATAGCATAAACTGGTTTCAAAAATGGTCTCAGGCAGTTGTTAGCAATTAACTCAATCTGACTGATTTGGAGCTATTTATACTGGTAAATTTCCTCTGAGTGTGAGGGGTCCAGCGGTTTTGCGCAAATACTTCTGAAATAAAATTATTTGATTTGAATATTTTAAAGTACCGGTTTATCGTTGCTTCACTTCTTAATTTAAAAGCAACAGTTTTCTCTTATTTTGTGAATAACTCAAATAAACATATATATCAGGGAGTCCAGTGTAAGTTTTAATAAGATGTAACATGATGAATGCATTTTCATTAGCTGGAGGTGAATTTAGAAACTCCTTAAAGGACATACCTTTACTCAAGAGAAAGAATTGGCAGTACCTGGTAATCATTCCTGCATAATCAGAGGAAGTTGGAATCATACTCATTCCACCTGATCTCAGTCTTCAGGACTGAGATGCTAAAATGGCATTAAAATCCCCAGTTCCCACAGATTATAATTTACTTTCTCACAAGTTTGTAGCTCAGTAGTCTTTAAAATTGTGGCTAGAACCTGCTATTTAAACAAGGTTTATTATGTGAATACAAATATAGAAAGAAAGCTGGAACAATCTTGGATTCAGACTTACATTTTACTGACTATTAAAGAGCAAGTAATATTAATTTAATCTTATTTCATGTTAACTACTTTTCAGCATCATAGAAGTGCTATTAAAATCCAATTTTGATTGTAGCAGTCAGTAGAATACCTAACTGATCACCAAAAAATTCAACATTAACTGTGCAGCTAGTGCTTGAAAAATGATTGGAAAATACCTTAGAATAGTGATTGATGCACTCCTGAAGTATGTGAGAAATTAACAAAGGTAATAAATACAATTTCTTTTCCAATATAACTATAAAAATAAGAATTGCCAAACAGAATTTCTCAATTAGAATCTTATTCGCCCCCTAGGCCAAAATACTTGAAAATGGAAGTGGGCTGAGAAGACATCCGACTAGATGGCCTCTGTGGCCTCAGGTCAACATGGTTGGCTTTAACTTATCCATTTATTTAAAAAAAAAAAAATCTTTCCCCATCATAGAAGAACAAAATGTAACACTAAAAAAAAAAAAAGCATTTCTTTCTTTCAAAATGCAAACTTGCAAACTCTTCTATCATCATCTAGGCACTTACATTCTCAAAATTACTTTCTTCACTTCATTTCTACAGTTTTGAGGCTTTTGAGATTCCCCATGTTTCATATAACATCAAAATATAATCAAGAGCAGATGTCATTTCTGGTTCAAAACTTGAAGCTAGCTGTTTGGGGACTTCCAGTAGTCAGTTACTATGCTTGGTCAGATGGCTGGTCCATCCTCTGTAGCCTAGATTAGAACATGCCGTGAAACTGCATGCTATGCACACATCACAAGGAGCTACAAGCAAGTGGACAAAAAGACATCTAGAGAAAAGAAGGGATGGCAGGACAAGGTAAATGAAAGAAATTGAGTCAGATGAAAATTATTAATTTAAGATACAAGCATAAAATTTTTAAAAGTTTCCAGAATAAGGAAAGAAAGTAAAAATGTTTGAATGAAATTAATAAAATTGCCATATTCTAATGTGTTAATTATAACAGAATGTGCAAAACCATAACTCTGACATGCATACATCATTTATATTGTGATTATATCACTAATATCAGGGTTATCACTTGATTTCCACAAGATTTCCTGCACAAGACAATTTCTTGTGAGAATAGGTAAAGTGCTCCATCTTCACCTTTTTTCCTTGATATTATTTTCAGTCATCAAAAGAATAAGTACAAATCATATCATATCCCTAGGTTGATCAAGCAGGGAAGAAGAATTTAAAAATAAATTAAAATAAATATTTGTAAATATCATGAACTATGTATGAAAATATGGTTGTAAAGTGTTTTTCTGAATTTCAGACAACAAAGAAAGGTCAGTGAATTTCATAACTTGTTGGTGGAAAAGAATTTTCAAGATAATAGCTTCAGAAAATTGCTAACAATAACCAAAAAATTATGACCTGGAAAACCTGGGGACGAGAACCTTGATATTCTTTGTGCAGCTTATTAAGTATGTAATGCAACCATATTCTGTAAGGGAGGTGACTGGTGGGAAGTAAAAACACCAATATGTGACAAGACAAAGCAGTTTTCAGTTGAGGTAGAGCAGGAGAAATATTTAACCAAAACCCTGATACAACATCCAGTGAAATGCTGGTCAGACCAAATAAATAATTATGTGGTTTCACATTCATCTGGCAGTTTCTTTCATGAAGTGATTGCCTGCTGTGCTGAGAGGACTGAGTCAATGGAGGTGGCATTAGATGTTGTTCACTGTGACTTTAGCAAGACCTTTGATGTTTGTGGTGTTCCTGTATTCAGGTTGGTGAAATATGGGCTGAAGATGTGGACAATAAAGTGGGTGGAAATTTGGCTGCACTCAAGGGCAGTACAAAGACGACTAACATCTGGTTACCAAGGGCATTCCTCAGGGAACAAATACCCATCTTTTTATTTTTTTTATTAATGACCTAGAAGATGGGATGAAGAGCATGCTCAGCAAATATTGAGTTTTCAGCCCAGCTGAGGGCTATCAGATCTCCAATCCTGTCTCACACCAGAAGTGACTGGTCTCCTGTATGAACCCCTTGGGCACATGATGTGGCCTTGTCTCTCATTCCTTCTCTGGCACTATTTCCAAGGCTGGAGCTGCTGGCTGGGCCTGGGCCCAGATTCACATTCTTGCATGTCTGGGACTGTCAAAGAACCAGTTCTCAGCTTTTTCCCTTGTGTTTGGGATCTCTGGGATTCATGCCCATGGGTGAGGTAACAGTTTGCACTACAGTCACCCCAGCTTTTGACTCACTCACACTCTTGAGAACAGCCATCCCTCATTGGATTCTGGCACAGAAAAAGGAAACCAGTAGAAAGAAAATTCAAGAAAAAAGTTAGCAACAACTTACACAAAAATGAAAATACTGACAGCAGAGAAATCAAAGGGCAGGGCAACAAGACCCACCTTCCTTTAGGCTGTGCCTCAGAATAAACTATGTGCTTTATGAGCTTCAAAAATTATGGCTCCTCATTGATGCACTGGCTGCTTGCACAGTCTTGTATGAGAAACAGGGTATATTTTGCATCTTCCCCAGCTGTATCTCCTACTGCAGAATTCAAATTAATTGCTCATTGTACAGACACCTTTATGATACAGGTAACCTGGTTAGCAGCATGTCTAAAACTGCATCTGTCAGTAGCAACCAGAACAGGAGACAACTTAGAATAACTTGGGAAATAAGCATGTGAAATGCTGTGGCTTTTTATTTCTTTTCACAAATCAGTTTGTAACTACAAACTTTGTAGCATGTGTGACAATATCCTAAACTGCTGTGTTTATATTTTGCTAGTTATATAAGAAGATGAAGGATAGAATAACATTACTTCTAAAGCTAATTATTTTTGAGTGGGAAAATGAATATATAAATGAGTTTAAAACAATGGTAATTTTTCTTAATGTAGCCTATCAAAGGATGCACCTCTGGGAGAACAGAAATTATTTGAAAATCTTGACTTGAAATTAGGGAAAAGTTTGGGGAAAAAACCTTACATTTTTGCATAAGCAGCTATTGATAAATACAGTAAATAAATATACTAGATATTGATTTGGTATATTTTCATTTCAAAGATGAAGAAGTTTTAATAAAGCAGGATCAAAAAACTTGAGAGAACAGGTAATATTTTATTTTAGAAAGAACAAACTCCCTCCCTACCGTGTGCTGGGTAGTTGGGTGGTGGTTGGGGGCAGTGTGCTGGAAAACACAAATTAATGGCTTTTTGTTTCAGTAGTAAATCAAAAACAAAATTTAGTAGCTATCTTCATAATTCAGAAGAGGTATTTCAATGATTAAATACAGACATATGTGAAGTTACTCCATAGTCTTCAATCAAGAGTGGGTTTGATGGAGCTTTGAGCAACCTGGTTTAGTGGAAGGTGTCCCTGTTCATGACAGGGGGGCTGGAGCTACATGATCTTTGAGGTCCCTTCCAACCCAAACAATTCTATGATTCTAAGTTCATGGAACTAATGTAAATTTAAGAAGACCCCCCATCCCAAAGAAAACTGCAGAAACTAAGGAAATTAAAAGGAATGAGAAAGAGAGTTGAATAGCTACTGATCACAGAGTTATAGATTTGCTGCATTCAGCAAGACAATTAGAACAGCTACCAGGAAGAGTAAAACTTTCATGCTGAAACATGAAAGAGATTTGCTAAAAATTGATTAATGTCATATCCTTGTAGTATTAAAGATAGATGACAAGCTTCTGGCTGCATTGTTTAAAATCTTGCCAAAGTATATGCTTACTGTCTACACAGCCAATGCTTTTTATGCAGAATAAACAAACAAACAAAACCCTTTCACATCTGACCCATAGGCTAATATGACAGATGCCTGCAAAATAATTCATATGATATTTTCATCATTTTTAGTCTGTCGTGTTGTTGCTGTCTTGGGGTACAGTAGTGTTGTGATGTAGTTCTCCTTTTGCTCTTCTCAGTTAGAGGCAAGAGCACCATTTGCTCACGGAAGTCTGTCCTGCATCATATTAAGCACCCAATGTGGTATTTTAGGTGATTTATAGCAGAAAGAGACAGGTTGCTAAGTGAATGAGGTAGATATAAAATAAACCAAAGAGAAAATATAAAAATGTCAAGTTGGCAGAAAACTCAGTTTATTATTTCCTGTAACAACATTTAATCCAACACAAAATGTTGATAGATCTCAGATCTCTTCAGTAATACATTATGAGCAAAGAAATCATGACATGAAAATGTGGCTATTCAGGGTGAATGAGATGCATTTTTCAGTGAAAAGAAACAACCCATACCTGAATGACTACATCTTTATATTTAGAAAATCTGTCTACATTTTAACTGAACTCAAACAGACCTGCTTCTTAAAAAGACAGGCCATTGTTGCAGCCCCTTAGTCCCAGTTCACAAAGGTAGAGAAGTTTTTCAGTGCACATGCAGTGTTATGTAAAAGTAATGGACTGAAAAATCAGAACTAAAAGTCAAAGTAAGCACTACATATGTGAACTATTGCCTACCACGGCAGCTGATTTTATGTAAACTCAGTACATAATTATTGCCAATCAGTTTTCAACAGCCACAAGTCTCAAGCAAGGGACTTGTTTAGGAAGAATCATAAATCATTTTCCACAAACTAAATTATTTTAGGATGTAGCTAGCTATAATAAAATATTTGCTTTTGTTATGTCCCTTACAAAAGATGCAAATGTATCCCAAAATTTCTTTTTTCCATGTGAGAACAAAATGTGTTTCCATATTTGACCAAAATTATCAACAACCAAACTACCATGCTGGCAATGTGAACACTGTAAATGCAGTGTGGTCATGCAGTCTAACAGGGGATATATATTTAGGTTCATTCTGGAAGCTCTGGTGTTAAAAAAGTATATTTCTGGATTAAGCAATGATTAACAAACAAAAATGAACAAACAAACAAAGAAACAACAACAAAAAATCCATATCTTATACATATCTTTTGATTTGGAAGTAGATTGCGAAAGTGTTGTTATGATTTTTGACAGGCTATGTCATGGAAGAACCCATCCAATATATACAAGCAGCAGGGCCATCCTGGCCCATCAATTAGAAACCATCCATTAAGGCTCCTGATTTTTGAATAAACATCTGTTCCTTTATCAAAAATCAAAATTTTAAGACTCCTGAAAAACCACCGTTTTGATGCTGAGAATGATCTTCCAAAGTCTGGGGATAAAAGATAGTCTCACCTTACAACTTACCCACATTTGAACAAAAGTGAGGCCTTTTTGTACACTAATCAGCAAGGTGCTTGCTCACATAGAGAAACAGATCTAATTTTAACTTAGCCCTTGTTTTGCCCAAGTTAATATTCTCATTTAAATAAGACTCTTTCTACAGAAAAGCTTGTTTGATGTATCTGCCTCTGTTTAATGATAGGAGATGTGCTGTGTATTCAGCTAACAAAATGTAGTATTGTGCAAATTAACATCAAGGAAGTCCTCAAGTGTATTAGAGGGTGGACTGCATAATGAGGATCTGAGATCAAGGGCCTAAGCTGTAATGGTTCTCTTCTGAGGGCATATTTATGCTGCATTTGTGCAAAACAGTAGAGAATGTTATGCGAGAATAAATGGCTGTGATGCAGGAGAGGATCCTCACTGAGGAATCACAGGATGTTTTACCTATAATAGAGACTTACAGTTGCATGACATAATGTTACACAGAGAGATGGAAGAATAAGACTGGAGATGCATAAGAAAATAGGAGTTGCACATACAAGCTGGGCAGTTAGAATTCTCAGGATGGATGAGATTAGATAATGCTCAGATCTAGAGGAAGTATTTCAAAGTGTTTTTCAGTGCAAAGAACAGCTGCAAAAAACCTCTGGAGTCACTATCCTTCATACAAAAATGCAAATACTTCCAGAGAGGAATGTATATAGCAAATCAGAATGGTGCTGATTTTATTTCCTTTTATCATGTTAGAAGATCATGGGAAGTTTAAGAGCTTGTTCATGTCCCATTCTGAGATTCTGCCACAAACATAATAATTTCCATCATTTAGACAGCTCTCCTCAACTAACAGAGTAAATTACCATTTTGAGGAAGGTCCAGTACAGATTTATTCACCTTTACCTCTACACCTCTCTTCTTTTACTAGTGATATGATTGATTTAGTTTTTGTGACCTCAAATTTGACGACTAAGGTAGCTTCCCAGGTGTTCATGACAATTTTTGGCAATGAACTCATTATGTAAAACACTTTCCTTTTTTTCTTTTCGGAAAAAATTCTGAATTTTATTTGGACTTATGTGCATAAAAAGTCAAACATAAAATAGAACAGCTTGATGTCATCAAAATAAAATATTTTCTTTGAGCTGAAAAGACATCTTTCAAAAAGTATTCCATTGGCGGGGGTTTTTGTTTGTTTGTTTTGGTTTTGGTTTTGTTCTTTTTTAACAAAAGGGCTTCTTATCATTCATTTAAAAATATCGTTTGGCAAAACTGTGGCAGCTCTCCATACTAAGTTCAGCAAAACCTACGCTTCCACCATTTTACCTGAAGCTTTAACAAACTATTTCCAAGAAATTATGAGAAAGTGAGAGTTATCAGGTGAAAACTCATTCCAGGGAGGAAAGCAAGTCCATTAAAAACATGCCTGAGCAGAAGTGCAATAGCAGTGCTGCGGCATGTGCTGAGGGGGCACAGAAGTCACCAGAGCTGTCACTGGAGGGTTTGGAAAAGACAGCTAGGTGACAGGGACCAGGAGCCAGGAGGGGTCAGGCCATGAGACAGAGGCAGGAAAACAAGGAAGAACCACTGTCATAGCAGCTGAGACATGCTTTAGCTGCGACAGTGCACAAGGAAGCTGGCTTCTCTGCTTATTGCTGGTCTCATTACTCCCCTGGGAGGCATATTTGCTCACATCCATGTCTAACAGTTTATGGACATCCTTTCACTACCTACTTCATAATAAAAGTGTCACAGAACACTTATGAAATAGGGACTCTCATTGTTTACAGACCTTGAACACAGAGCTCCTTGCATGCATAAATGTATTTGTTCCTATCCCCTTCCTCAACAAGAAACAGGCACTGAATCATTCTCATCCAAATGTCACTGAACTTCTCCTGGTTTAGGCTGCTGTCAGCTCAGCTCTCAGAGCCAGCATCCAGGGACATATAACTCCAATAAATTTGATGGAAATAACACTGCTGCTTGATTGACACAGACAGTGACAGCAGGTATCAGACTTACGGTCCATATGACTGCTTAGTGCAAGCTCAAATTCTCAAAAGCTAAATGCTATCAGATTAAAGAAAGAAAACCTGTGCTTTTGACTGTTTTTACTGATCATTTTGGTTAAGTCTGTATTTCCTTTTTTAAAACAATTTATTGTTGGGACTAAATAATATATGCAACCTCCTGCTGACAGATTCTACCTATCTAACTCCTCTGAATTGTGGAAAAAAACATGGAAGATGTGGGCCTTTCAGTTATAAGTGTAGCACATTACCAATTTCATTTTGGATATAACACAAATTTAAACTTTTGTGAGCAACAAACTGTCACTAGGGTTTCCTGGTACTACACAATACAATGAGTCTCAGGACTTTTATACAAAGACTTCTCTAAGCTGCAGAAAATTTCTTTGACATTGTGTTAAAAAAATATATGTCTGTTGGGAGCCAGCAGTGGCTGTCACATTCTTCCTACAAAGCTCTTCAGTAGAAAAGGGCTGAAACATTTTCAATGAACTCAAATCAGCCTGGTTACATGTAATATGCAGCTGAAGACTTTCAATGCTTTATCAGTTATTTTTGGGTTTCATACTTTTGGGTCTGCTAGTTTACAATCCATGGTCCTCTATAAGCCAGTGTAAGTTACCCCAAAATCCCAATGCTAGCCAGGAAGATCATTCATATCTTTCACTAGACTGTCAAACACCTCATTAGTATTTCAGAGAATCATAGTATGGCTTGAGTTACAAGGAACCATAAAGATCATCTAGTTCCAATACCCCTGCCATGGGCAGGGACACCTCCCACTCGAGCAGGTTGCTCAAAGACTCATCCAGCCTGGTCTTAAACATTTCCAGGGATGAGACATCCACAGCTTCTCTGGGAAACTCATTGCAGTGTCTCATTCATGGATGAATATGTGAAAAGTCTGGTTTTAGCATGCAGCTATCACTATCTCTTGTTCACCATGTTCTGGATGCCCCCTCCCTGGAAGCATTCTAGGCCAGGTTTTATGGAGCTTTTGAGCAACCTGGTCTAGTGGGAGGTTTCCCTATCCAAGGCAGTGGGGTTGGAGCTAGATGATCTCTGAGGTCCCTTCCAACCCAAACACTCTGTGGTTCTATGATTCAATGTAAAAACCCACAGTATGTGAGTGCCCTATTAGGTTTTGCAGAATGGCAACGAAAATAATTCCATAGATCAGAAACAAAATTGAACACATTTTGAATAACATTTGGGCTGTGCAAGTTAAAGCAGCCTGATTTTTTGCTGCTTATGACAGTGTTTGGACAGGCTTTTTAAGGAATTTTGTGAAAGCCACTTGCCAGTACAACACTTGCATGACTCTAAGGGTCTGAACAATCATACTGATTTCTAGGCAGACAACTACAAACTCTAGATAGGAGAGCTCTGAAGTACTTTCTTAAATTGAGCCAGTCTTCAGAGGTATACTAGCAACACTGTGATGTTTTACTTGTGTTACCTCATAGTGCTTTGAACATCTGCTCTGCAAGTATTTTTTCTAGACTGTAAGATTTTGGGGATATGAGCCTTCTGTTAATTCTACATTCAAACAGCTGGGAGTAGGCAAACAGGAGCTGGCTAATGAATGTAACTTGTGACTGGTAAATCTACATCTAGAACTTCCTATTCAGTAACTATCTTTGAATCCTTTGTAGTGATAACACATTTCAAATAAAAAGGATACTTCTCATTTTGTTTAAGAGAAATTTATCCAGCTCTGACACTTGATATATTTTTGTCTGTCTACAGTATGGATATCTACACCTGAGCTTCTGTCTTAAGCTTCTTTAATAATCCTTGGAGAAATATATTAATTTCTAAGGTTTTTTTAAAACACATCAGGTTCTCTGGAAAGGTATTTCCCCCCAGTGATTATAAAGGATTAATAAAGTGAATATTTCAAACACAAATATCTACATTTTGGATATCTAATGTTAAGGAAAATGTCTACTCAGTCTGCCTAAGATTCTTGTCTGCAAAATTACTGTTTCATATCGTATGCCTTATCTTGAAATGTTTGATCTTTTAAGCTTAGTGTCCTGCATTTCTCTTTACTGAATTGCATCCAATTTATTTAAATGATTTTCCTAATTTGTCAAGATCTTTTTAGGTCTGTCCTCATATATGTTTACAGACCCTCACAGCTTGATGTCATTGGAAATTTAATAAGCACACTACACTATTTAATCATTGACTACCTACTCAATGATTCAAGTCACTAATGAGAACATTGATGAGAACCGGGCACAAGACTGATCTCTGCAGAACAGTACTCAATACGTAATGCCAGCCAACAAAGAACAATTAATAACTACTAAACATGGTTTCTTAAACATTTGTGTGATAGTAATTTCATGAAGACCTCACTTCCCCTTTTCCTTTATGAATATTTCACACAAAATAGTTAAAAAAGAGCAGAGGTCAAGATACACAATATATACTATCCTGCATACTCACTGCTTCAAATCAGCAGGAAATTCAGAGAATATAATATGTTCTTGATGAATTTATATTAGTTGTTACTAATCCTCTTGCTATTCTGGGGGTGTTTACGAAAACATGTTTTCTTTTTTTTTTTTTTTTTTTTTTTGTTATGACAGAATCATAGAATTGTATAATAAGACATTTTTTAGGATCTTAAAGATAATCAGATTCCACTCCCCTGCCACAGGGTAGTGGTGGTGGTAAGAAATTGAAGCTTCAGAAACAGAAGTTAAAATAACTAGTCCATAATTTCCAATCTCTCCCCTATCCATCTAAAGATAAACTTTATACATACCTTCTCCCTCAGGGGCTTGCTCTAGATTAAGCAGGACTATCTGTCTGAGTAACCTTTTTCTTGAGGAAACAGACTCTGAGGGGAAAAACAGAAAAGAAATATCTTGCCTATCTCCAGATCTTGTTCTGAGGAGGTACACAGCATAAAAATAAAAAGCAATAATGTCAATTGTCTAAAGTTTACTAGGTGAGACCCATCCCTAATGTTTGGAAGATAATTTTTTTTAGGTCTAGAAAATTTTGAAAATTTGAATTTCATTTAGCAGTCTTTACTCAGTTCTCTTGTGCCCTGAGTTCTTGCTCCTTTAGCAAAGGTGTCATTTTTATTACATAAAACAATATATGGGTTATCCAAATTAAGGTTTTCCATTTAATAATGCCTAATAAGTTCTTGGTCATTAATTATTTTAACAAAATATATTTATATAAACAGTGGGATTTGTTTTAATTCATTCTGGGAAGGTAGTATAAATTCTGTGAAAATTCACACCGAAGTCACACTATAGAAAGTTATATAAGGTCCATGATGACTCTTCCTCAACTAAAATAAATGTAACTCAGTCCATTCTTTTTGCAAACAAACGAAGTTTTGTCATTTATGGTATTTATAGTGCAGCTAACTGTACCATTCATGAAATGTTGGTGTCTTAACAACTGCAATGAAAAAATTCTACTGTTATCTCTGACAAATTACAGCACCTGTGTTGTTTGCAATGATTCTGTTTGTGATAAATACATCTAAAGTAATCGGAAATAGCTGTTTATAGAACATTTTCCAAATTTTCAAGAAGCATTAGACACCATCAGGGCATGGGAATTGTCATGTACTGGAACAGGTTGCTCAGGGAGGCTGTGGATTCTCTGTCCTTGGAGATGTTCAGACTGGACTCAGCTAAACAGAGCCTTTAGCAACCTGCTTTCTCTGGGCCTTCTTTGAAGTAGTCAAAGTCAAACGAGAAATAAAGAACAATGAGATTGACTAGTCAACCTGAGATTTGTTTCTATCTCTTGATGTCTGATTACTATTGCAAAGGTATGATTTTGTCAAAAAATGACTGATCTCAACAATCAAAATTCAATAATATTCTAGGGATTGTGTTGTGCTTATAATCATGATGAGCAGTTGGTTTTGAAGCAAACATGGCACTGTATTCTGAAATAATTGCCTTATACATATGATTTCTTATTTTGTCTAATTAGTTGAAAGTTGGCTGGATGCGTTCCTTTGTGACCTGTGCTAGATTATATGATCCTGCTCTGGCAGGGGGTTGGACTTGAAGATCTCCAAGGTCCCTTCCAACCCCTGACACCCTGTGATACCTGTGAAGAGTTTTCCATTTATATTTGTGATTACTTTTCCATGTGAATTGTTACTTATTGAGATTATTGAACATTACAGTTTCTAGAGGTATACAGTTACTTCCATTTACAAGAAACATTGCAGAAATGTTGAATCATATTTCCTGAACATAATGAAAAAAACAAGCTATAATTTAAGCACTATTACATTTGAGGAAGAGAGGAAATAAAACAGGAATAACAGGAAATTCTGCGCTGACTTTTTTAACTCTTCAAATGATTTCCCATACCACCTGGAATTTACCTTACAATAAATGAAGTCACTTTTTATTTTTCATCACTAAAAATTTTAGATGGATACTTTTGCTTCTTTTAGTTATTTTTTTTCTTTTGGTATCACTATTTGTACTCCTGAGAAAAATAATTTGACATTCATGTCAAAAAATTAATATGGAACAATTTGACAGATCTCTCTGGGAAGATCAGAGAAGCTCCATTACACACAAAGAAGAGAGATAAGACAAAGGCCAGAGTTATGCTAATTATTATGCCATTTCTTAGAATACACTTCATTTTCTATCTGCAAAATAAAACTATGTACTGAACCATATAATTTGTCAAATGGAGTTTTTTCAAAATCTGATTAATTTAATGAGCATGTAATTTCATTCACAACTCCATCTACCTAATAAAAGACAAGTAGATGATTAATTATGTACTGTCTAGAGGAGAAATCATGTTAAGTGACAAAAGTCTGTGATTTTTTTACCTTTTGTAGGAGGCACATATGAAGGATGATTTGCCTGTTCAGGTCAGTTCATAGGATTCTCCCTACCTAATTGCTGTTTCAGTCTTGTTGGCTGACTAATTTCCTTCCTTTTTATGTGCCTGTGCCTATTAAGCTTTGAAAGTAGCTATTTCTTTGTCTTGCCTTGCACAAGCAGTATCTTGATCACAGAACATTGTTCCAAAAAATTTGGAGAAATCAGCTGATACCCACAGTGAGTCACAAACCTGCATAGGAAGTAAGTAGGTTCTTCTTGTGCTAATTTATTTACACTGGTGAGTTTATAGTGGTTTATGACATCCCAGTCAGCCTTTGGGATACAGTGAAGATACTAACCTGAAGGCAGGGTACCTGGAAAACATAAAAAATAAGGGTCAGGATAGCCATTGCAGACATTCAGTAGCTTGGAAATCTGACTGAAATGAACTGTTCAAAAAGGCCATTTTTCTGCCTGAGCTCTGAGAAGCAGACAGACCCCATACAGGAGAGTTTCCAAGAGAACAGCATTGAGGTGTATGCACAGCAGATGTGACTCAACGTGTCTGTTGCCAGAGAGGTGCCATTTAGCTCTGACTATGAAATCAATTCTTTCTATTAGCAGCCATACCAGAAAGCTGGCTGCCCTCTCCTGAAAGTAATTGCTCTCAGTCCCTGTAGGCAGCATGAAAAGACCATGTACACGGGAGTTGCAAAATTGTACTGTCCAGTTTCAGCGTGACCAATATTGTCTTGGTTATGGCCAAATAAACACAAGGAAAGAGGGAGCTGGATGTAACAGACTACATCGTAAAAGAGCTAATACTAAAAATCTGCAGTCTTGTCCTTCAGCTGCATGAAAAATAGCAGAGATATTAAGATAGGGTCCTAGAAAGCTGGGAACAGGAAAAGTATCACAAAAATGAGAGAGTGACTAGGAAGAATTTAAATGGTAAAATGGTCATGGATATCTTCTGACCATACCAGATGATGGACAGGATCTTAGAGTGGGCTTCTTCTCCCTAATTTTAGCCACATAAAAGTTAAGTACTGAAGCAAGTCATCCAGACTCTCTATCATCAACAAAGAGACATAAACATATTGAAAAAATTTATCCTACTTGACTTTGATTCCATAATGGGATGAATTTGGCTTCTAAGCAATCTGAGTTTCTTTTTTTGTTAAAGGGGGTTGGCTAGATGAATAGCTTAAAGTTTAACTAAATTAACAGTTCAAATAAGATATCTAACTTTTAGGTAAAGTCGGACAAAAGATGTTCCACTCAAAGCTGAAACAACAGAACAAAATAAAGTGAGATGGGTTTCCCAGAGAAATAATTAAAACAAAAAACAAAACCAAAACCACACACACACAAAAACCCCACAACAACAAAAACAAAAACAAAAACAAAAAACAAACATCAAAATAAGCATGTAGCAAAATATCAAACACAGGGTTGCTATGAACACTTTGTCTTGATCAGTAACATCCATGTTAACAAGCAAATATTTGTCTTAAAACATAAGATAGGAATACAAATATCTGGTCTTTGAAAATTTAATACTATTTTTCAAAATCAGTCATTAACAGAAGTATTAACTGAATAATCAAGCTCATTAATGAATTTAGTTTGTTGTTTTTTTTCTATAGATGCATTTGTAGTAAAAAGATGAAAAATATAATTAAATTAATACAACTAAATTAAATTTGCAGATTTGGCTTAGAGAATGAGTTCTGTAAAAATATAATAGGCATTTAGCATTTATAGAGCTATTACTGCTTGCTGAATATTCAGTCTCTGTTTAAGATTGGCCCAGAACAGACAACTGGTAAAGCGGACTGATTTCTCCACTCAAATTAAGTGTTGCCAATTCAATAGGGTCACTTGAGATCTATACATGGAAATAAAAAACAGTTCAACAAATTTGCTCAAAGATGCAACTCTGGTCTATTCCTTTTTTCAACAGAAGCCATTTTAGAGTCCTGTGATACTGAGCAATGGACATTTTATGTGGATTTAGTCTGTGCTTATCCAAGTTCTGGTCTAAATAGGACTTTATATCATATTTAACACTACCTGAATGTCTCGTACACTTCTTAGTTCATTTTTGCATCATTCAGGTTGTATTACCAATTAATTCTTTTTCATGTTGCATTTCATCAAATCATATTAATTATCTGCCTTATTTTCTCTGTCATACATATGGGAAAGCTTGACAGTACCAATAAAAGACCTGGAAAACAGAATGCAAATGACTGTTGAAAGATTTCCTCCCCTGTTTCTTGTTTCAGGACAGGATAAACAACAACTAAAACAAGTATGTATTTTCTGTGGTACACCAAAATAAGTAAGAAAATAAAAAAGTATAATGACAGAGCCAAACAAGAATTGCTCTAACCAAATTATTGTATTTCATAATAAATTAGTTAATATAGACTGATTTTAAATGTATAATTTCCCACCAATAAATTTAAAGTGGGGTCCTGTCAGTGGCCTGCAGATTGGATCCTATCTGTGAAATTTTCTCTAGCAGACTCAGGAAACCACATTTTGGCAACATATATCTTACCTGTGCTTTAAAACAACACAAGATGCTGTTGCCACCACTACTCTTTAGAAAGCAGAAAATGAACCTGCAAATAATGCTATGTCAGCACAGCAATGGCCAGCATGCTGTCAGCAAAACAAGATCAGGCTCTAATGGTTACAGAAGTTGAACTATTTGGAGATATAGGAGTATTATGTGAGGCACATTTCAGAAAGATAGATCAGATAAGGACTTATTTTTTTTATTCCAACAGTCAGCAGTAATTGGTATCACATCTAGTGAGATTCTTCTGAGTTTTTAGATATAAAATATGAAAGTAGAGTATCTATGGGTACTCACTGTTACAGTTTTGTTTCCCAACCTACCAATTTTTACACCAGTGCAATAGTTCTATACTTGCCCAGAAATATATCTGCAAAGTCTTTAATAGTAATGCCTATATTCACTTGGTGCAGGAATATATATGCATACATTCTTGCAGTCTTGTGTTAATGTCCAGGGTCTCTGGTTTACTAATATTAACTTAATCACACCTACACATGGAATAAATGCCTGAGAACATGAAGTTCTCCACAGGCATTTTTGTAAAGTGGGGACTTTGTTGGTTGACAAAGACAACTTGCCACACACTTTCCCACATGCAAGAAAGACAAGGGCAAATGCAGTAATACATCATCCTTGACAAGCTTTAAATCCGATTGTACTCTAAAGTCTCAAATAGTCAATAATCTGCTAGTCTGTCTCTACAAAGCTCAATTTCAGAGCCTGGTGCTGAACATAAATCTTAAACTCTTTAACATTTCATGTTTACTCTCCGTTTTCATATTTATTTTCTGTAACACTGAAAAGCCTGAAAGACTGTTAAAAAATTTCAGAGACAGTGCTAAAATGTACATTCTCTTACATAACACAGAAACAGATTAAGATAACTGGGCATCACACTTAACCTTACAACAGTGAGAGCTACGGTGAACGTTTCAGGACATGTCAGTTCTAAACACAATTCCATGAGAACTTCTGTGGCTTGTGATCTTTTCTCAGCTGAGTCTGTCAAAAAGGGGGGGGGGGAAGTTACAAGCATCAAATCTAGTCAATTAACAAGAAAAAAAAAAAAAACCCACAAAAAACCACATATAAACAAACAAACAAACAAACCAAAAAAAAAACCCAAAACCCAAACCCACCATAACAAGTCATACAGAAACATTTCTGAGAAGCACCTAGGTGCAGAAATAAAAATGAATAATTAGATTCTGTCACAAACATGAGAAGCAGTGAACTAATCAGGGTCAGTAATCAAAATACAAAAGAAGAATTCAAGAGGGATAGCAGCAGAAAATCTACACAAATCTTTGCAAAGATGTTCCTTATAGAGGAGAGCAAAAATGCTTTCTACATCAAAGGTGTTCTTTACATAATTGTCCCAATTTCTGTGTAAAATATAAGAGGTTTCAAAATGAAATAATACCTACAGACTAGAAATTTTTTTTTTCCTCAGATTTTGAAATATTTTAATAAACAATTCCCCACCTTTAAGTATTTTGAGTGTGCTCAGAAACAACTGTTTGTTTGTTTATTTGTCATTTTCCCCACAGTTCAACGGGACAATGTATGAGGATTTTTTCTATTACTACCCATACACTCACACAAATAAAAAGAATTGTTATTATGCAAATGGAAATAAGCATAACAATGAATCACAATTCATTTATTATAACCACTGTCTGAATAAGAGGAAGTGTCTTTAATGGTTAAGTATAAGTGTATACTTGATGGAAAAATTAGAATATAGAGAAGCAAAGCGAGTTGCTCAAAGCAAAGCAGAAATTAGAAAGCAAGTAATCTTAGGGCTTCTAATCTCCTAGTCTAATTGTCAGACACTTTTCCACTAAGAGTCAATGTTCTCATTTCAGAGAGATTTGGGTGTCTGTCTGTCCCCAGGATTAAAAAAGATAGTTTCAAGAACCTCATATCCACAATGGAAGTAAATGTGAAGAGGGGAAAAAAAAAGAATGTATGATGCTGATCTCTCTGACAGCAATATTTGCCATCCTTGACAACATTATGCAGGGAAGTTAGAGGGAATTCAAAGGAAGTGATTGATCAGTCATGTTTACATACTGGCTGAATAAAAATATTTTCCTTTCATGTTGTCTACCACAATTCCTGTTTTTTCCTCAGGCTGCTATTGGCTTATATGAAAATCTACCAACCCTGTCCTGTATCTATATCTATAGAAAATATTCCTATCACATTTAGCATCTCATCAGCAAAGTTTTGCTACTCTAAATCAACCCCGAACCCCGCAGAATGCATCCTCCGTTGTTTCAACAGACAGCTTGTGAACTGAAGCTACCAAATTCCCCATGACCGCCTGTCAAACTGTTGCTTTGTTACCTACTATACTAGCAAATTTCTTGCAAGCAATCTGTGAAGCTTGGGCCTACAAATGCGTTTTTAACTGCCTGGCAGATGTGATCTCAGAATTACATTTTTACTATTTTATGACCTTGTGGTATTTTGAACAGGTGTACTGAGAAAAGAGTATATGATTATACACATATGTATCAGATCTCATAATTATTCAGAAGTAGACAAAATTCAGACTCAAATTTAATCCACTGTTAAGCATATTCATTACATTTCTTTTTACTTGGTATTAAAGCTTCCCAAAAGACTGAAGTACTATGGCAAGAACAAATTAAATCAGAACATCTGTATGTTCTGATCCTTTTTTCATTAGAGAACTCACCTTTAACCTGCTTATGTTTTAAGCTGTATTTCTTCATCATTTGATCAGTTACAACAGTTTGTAAAACTGAATTTTTTGCAAGTAAATGGAATACAGGCATATTTTTGTCTAACTTCACCTCTAATCGATCACAGTCACATGGCCCTATTTGTTTCATTTTTTTCTAGGAAACTTGTCTTAGTGCCAGAAATAAGTGTTACCATTTCAGTCTTTCTTCATGAAGATACTAAAAGCATCTGTTAAATATTCTTGAGCAAGGACTTAGCAGGGGCGGCTGCTGCTAGGGTTTTCTCTTTCTACCTTTACAAATCTCTACTCTCCAAGCACATCGGCTTCACTAGAAAGCTGGCATGTGTTCCAGGAGTTCTTCATCCCATGTGGGAGGAGTAAGCAGAGGGCTGCCCTGGGTGTAGACCTGCTCCTCCCTCCTGAGTCCCATCCCAGCACAACCACTATTTTCCTGAGACTACTTCGACCACTCTCTGTGATAATGGAGAAACCAGGAAAGTAGTGTAGAAAGTAGTACCAACGATTTGGAATCATTTGATGTGTACATTTAGAAACAGAATTGTATCATGGCACACTGTCTGTCACTGATCTCTACAAGATCTATTTGTATCTTCAGTCCTTCAAATCTAAGTGGTGATTATTCCACCTCTCAAAATGGTATTTCTTGTTTTTTTTGCAAGGCTATAGGAAAGAACAATGTTGCTCAGGGGATCTTATCAATATTTGTTAATGCCTGAAAGAGCGGTCCAAAAAAACAGGTTCTTTTCAGTGGTTCCTAGTGACAGAATCAGAGGCAATGGGCCCAAACTAAAATACTGAAAATTCTGTATAAACGTGAAAAAATATTTTTGTACTGTGATGGTCAAACAGTGGCACAGCTTGTCCAGAGAATCTGTGGAGTCTCCATCCTTGGAGATATTCAGACCTTGAATGGACACAACCCTGAGCAACCTGGTGTAGGTGACACAACTTGAGCAGATGGTTGGACTGACCAATCTCCAGAGTCCATTCCCACCTTAGCCATTCTGTGATTCTTTGTAAAAGAAGACACTTAATAAGCATGGCCCATGTGCAAGAAAATGATTATGGAAACTATTAAGATCACTGGCAATTTAAGCATTTACTTTAATAATACAACAAAAAAGTTTGACAATTTGTATTAAATTGTGAGATGAAAGATGAAAGGTTATTGCATAGAAGACACAAAGTTTGATTAATAGCTAAAATCCATGGTTGCAGCCAGGCTGCAATACCCTAGAGGGCAAATTCAGACATCTATATAAAAATCATGTGTCTGCAAACCATGCCCAGTGTTTAATGCTTTGGTGGGGCAGAATCCCAGACTGACAGGCCATTCAGAGACTGGGAGAAAGGAAAAAAGAGAATCACCTGGTCTCTATCACAAAGTAACTTAAAAAGCCATTTATACATGAACAGCCTGAATATGAAAGGCTAAGCTTATTATGTTATCTATTATTTAAGAATAAATAATGTTTAGAGATAAACCATTATGTCTGACATCTCATGTGCTCAAAAATCAGGTTCAGACAGTAGGCTGCTTCTTCGTATGTGTGTGTACTGACTCCACTCCCGTGCTTTTGCCTCTGGCATACGATGGTGAAATTTTTTGCTTTTTCTTCCAGCAAAGGCAACACCACCACACAGCAGGACCCAGAGATTAAAAAAAAAATAAAAAATCCATTAAGAGGCATTCTCCATTACCCCTCCTTTCTGACATATGGTGATTCTGAAAAGTCTCTGTCTTGCTGTGTCTAATGCACTGAGGTGTTGAACACCAGCTATCATCTGATAACAATCAAGACTCAGTAGAAATTCAGCTCCACAGTCACCACAACCACCATATTCTCTGTTTTAGAAACCCAGATCTTCTAAGCTATTCCTTGCATGAAGAACTACCATTTGTTGATGGCAGTAACTGATGTGCCTGTGTGAGCTGAGTCCTGCTTTGTCCCACCAAGTGGCTAGAAGTAATAATAATAGCCTAATAGTGGCTAGAAGAGTGAAAACACACTACAGCTACTCATAATTTTCAACAAAGGAATTTCAAAAATAGGATTCTATATTTAAGAACTTGCTCCTCTATATATGAATTGTATTTTTTATTTTATAAAAGAAATATAATTTATTTAATACTTTCATCTTTGACTGAGACCTTGAAATCTTCCATTCTCCTCTCTCCTACTACTGTCACTACTAAAATAATTATTACCACTGGCCATCCTCTAACAGCTCTACAGTCCAGGAGAAGCATTTCCATTAGTTTTCTTATATCACAAACATACCTGTTACTTACTCCATTTTTCTTTTTTTTCTCTTAGTTTGATAAATTCCCATTTAATTACATTGCAATTCAAACAAAATGCTGCAGCTGACTTTCATGCATCCTCTGTTTAGCATGCTGCATCTGAGAAACAAATGGGTGTGAAGAACAGTTAAAGTGAGGATGGTAGGTATCACACTGAGAAAACTGATACAACAGCATTTAGCTCTGCTGCAGCTGTTCTTCTCAAGCAGTTTGAAATGACTGATTTCTTTTTACAGAGACTAAACAGAAGCATGTGAAAAGACACTGGCTTGTTTAAGGATACTGCGAGGCTGGTGGCAGAGGTGGAGTAAGAATCCAGATATTAAGCATCCCAGACTGCAGCTGCCCCCAAAAAAACCTATTTTTTTTTTAAGTTCAGAGGTACAAATTTAACTAGAGAACTCTAACAGAATAAGTAACAGAGCTTTTCCTTACTAAGTTCATCTTCAGCTTGATAAAAAGTATGTTTTAGTCTCTCCACAATGAATAGGTACTTTTCCTTATTAACAAATCAGATGTATTCTTAACAAAATGTTCTGTCTTTCTATGTCTGGAATAGAAGGTATCAACAGAAAATAGATTAATAAAGCCTGTGCACATACAGTGTAAACAATGCACAGTAAATCATTGTAAATCCAAATGCTATTATAATGGATTGATTTAATGTGGAATGACAATGTAGAAAAATAATGAAATTTACAGAATAGGATTTTATTGTTAAATTATAGGAAGGTTTGGGGTCACAGGCCAAACAGAAAAGAACACTCTTGTCTGGATAATGAGGGGTTTGAGGAGATACACGGAGTGATTTGCAACCACCAGTTACACGTAATAGAAAGCAACAGAAAGAAAAAAAAAAGAAACAAAAGAAGAAATTAAAAATTTCCTTTAATTTCAGCAATGTAGAATTCAGAAACAAATGCTGGGGCGTGGGGGTGAAGGCAGAAATGGATATAAAACTAGCGAAAGGAGCTGTGCACAGTGATGAAAAATGGATGTCTAGCAACACCTCTGAGAATATGTGAAGCTTGACTTGGAGGCGTTTCATGTAACCCCTGACGCCTTTCCACCAACTATGTTGGCACCTGGCACAGACCTTAGGGCAGCACATTATCAATGGGTGCATTTTACATAACCTCAGAGGCTGACAAGGAGCACAGGTTTGATGAGGTCTGGTAGCATAAAGAAAGGAAAGTGCAGAGGATGGTTACTAGGCAAAGTTGTAAGTGGAATATACAGTGAGTGGTGACAAAGTTTATGTAGATGGTTGCAGCTTGTCAGATTCTTGGAGCTGGAGCCTTAGAACCAAGAAGAAAAGGAGGGAATAGGACAAAGACTAAGTGTATTTGAATTATTTTAACATAAATGGAAGATTAAAGGAGAAGAAGAATTAAACAAATGAGAAAAACCATCATTTTAATTTAACTAATTCTTTATATGAAACGAGATAAAAATCAATTATTCATAGAGAGCCACATCCATTGGCTTAGATTTTTTTTTCCCCACAAATATTAATGAATATGTCTTTTACACATTTAAAATGTTTATTTAATGAAAATGAATCATGTGATGCATTAAGGGATGATTATATAAAAATAGCAGCACATTATGATGCAGAAAAAGGCGGAATCTTAATAGATGCTTTCATTTATATTTTATGTGCAAAAACCTCAGCATAAAAAAATTATAAGAACCTGACTTTAAGACAAAGTTATTCAAAGAAATGTTACTTTCTTATTTTTAAAAAACTTACTTTCTTAAGGTAAGAAAGTATTATCTACAGGTGAGGGCACAAGGCTGAAAATTAAAACATATGGATACTCTGTCACACAGATTTGCTCTTTGGCATAGGGAAAGATTTTATGACAACTTCACCTTATTTAACTGAAAAAGCTGACTTTTAGCAGAGCCATGTAAGCTGACCTCTTATGAAAAACCAAACTTATAAACTGGCATTTGTATAAACATGGAGTTTCTGTTCCCCTTGTGACTCAGTCAGACACAGTCCCAGAGCTTTACAGTTCAACCTTTCACAGGGCCCTAAAGGGAGCTATGCAGAGAACAGTCAGGTGAGCCAAATCATGGATATATCCGCACCTCTGCCTGAGAAAGGGCCATAAAAAAAAAAAAAAAAGTATGAAGAAAGTTGTCCTGTAACTTC
Source organism: Megaceryle torquata (assembly GCA_024611175.1). Lineage (NCBI taxonomy): Eukaryota > Metazoa > Chordata > Aves > Coraciiformes > Cerylidae > Megaceryle > Megaceryle torquata. Next base: position 104,770 of record JANIJG010007615.1, read on the forward strand.
TCTAACCAGATCTGAAAGCATTAGTGAAACTCTTCCACTTTTAATGCCACATCCCAGAGAAAGCTGCTCTGCTCTATGAAAAATTTCCTATCCTGAATCCTAATGAAATAATAATTATAATGGAAGGTCAGTAAATTAACCCCCTCCCTTGGTTTTGTCCACCTCTAATGAACTTATTATGTTTTTTTTATAATTTTTAATGTAATAAATACATGGTAATTAAACAGATGTACAAGAAAGGTTCACTATACTGTGCCAGCTCATGCATTTAGACTGCCATGTCTTGGTGATGTAGGGATTATATTCTTTGTATGGCACATTGTAACTTACTATGGACACTTACAGCATTTAAAACAGAGTAATTAATAGCATTACTTTCATGAGATTATAATTAGGTGATAACATTTTTCAAAATGAAATAATATGCAAAATAGTTCCTCCTTATTTTGTGTGAAGCATATTTAAGTGAAAAGATAAGCTTAAAATATAACATGCAATCATGGTCAGATATATACCCTGAAAATTGAAAAGAAAAGTGACGAGTGACCCCCTCCCCCCACTATACAGAACACAACAGACACAGGGGGTTTTAGTGCTTGTGACAAAGCAACAGAACAAAACCTATTTCCTGTGTAATCCCTGGGCTGCATTATCCATGGATCACATTTAAAGTGGAACTAATAATTTTAAAGTAACTGTCATAACAGTTCTAATTCAGTGACATGCACCCAGAGATGTGATTTGCAAGAAGCAAAGTCACCAGTAGTTCATGGTTCAAAAATAGCTGGTCTTAAACCTTCAATAGCTAAAAAAAATTATATCACCAACTAAAAAGAAACAAAGTAAGAAAGTAGCTACATATAGAACTAACATTTATGCTTGACTAGATACAGTGGGGACATAATAAAACTGGTTAGCTGATGAGAGACCCTACAGGAGTTTTTCACAAAAACAGGAAAAAACAGCACTAAACTGACATTTACTCAGCAAGCCACCAACCAGAAGTGCTTGGGGGACTCCCTACACTGAAGCAAAATGCCAGAGCTGTATAATGATTAGACTTTGATGGATCCCACTGACATCCCAAAGGCTTTTCTGTTTCTATTTTTTATTTCTTTCATCTGATCTTCATCCATAATTTGACAAACTATTTTAAGTGTCTATTTTCCTTGTGATTTATATATTCCACGCTCACAAAATTAATTCAATACTTCACCCTATCACCAGCTACACTTATGTCTTGTTTAACTGTTAAAGTGAAAACTTAATCTAAAGCCTTGCCCATTTAGAAGTAGAGATAAAATCTGATCACTTTAAAAGTGGTGACAAACATACCGCTGCAGCTGAGATCGCCCCAAATTGTGTGCTCCTAAAGTCACATTCTACCACTGTTTTCTATTCTCTGCATTAAGCTCCCATGACAGAAATAGGAAGAAACTGTTTTCTTTTTTTTTTTCTTTTTTTTTCTTTTTTTTTTTAAAAAAAGGTAACTGTGAGATGCAGATTTCTTCAAAATTGTTTTCTGGGCACTGAGAGACAGGCAGTTGGCAAGTTGTCAAGGGTCAGTATAGGCTGGCCCCTAGACAAATGCTCTCTGTTAACCCCTCTCCCTTCCCTAGGGGGAAAAGAAAGGGAATAAGGGAGACAAATTTATGGATTGGAAAATTAAAACAGCATTAACAAAAATACTAACAATAAAATTAAATATATATAAATATATAAAAAAATATCAACACCATCTCCCCCCCATAGGAATTACATCACCACTGATGCTGTGGACCAGGCACTGGCAAAGTAGCAGATTGGACTCAGCAGCAGATGGGAACCAGATTTAGGAGCTGGATTCTGGAACTAGATCAAGAACACACCAATTGGGATCAAAGGCAGAACTGACGGAGTCCTCTGTGGACACCAGCCATTGATGAAGAGCTTGACCCTTGATCCCTTAGCTTTATACTGAATATGACATATATGGGATGGAAACCCTATTTGGTCAGTTTAGGGTCACCTCTTCTGTCCAGTCCTCCCCACACATGCAGCCTTTTTCTTTCTGCACCCTCAACGTGGTACACAAGATTAGCAGTGGCCTTGGTCTCCACAGGAGCAAGTACAAACAAGAGCCTTTCTGCAGACCCACACTTGGTAGTAACTATGAACATCAAGCATTACCACCTCTAGAAGCAGTCATTGTCTCTGAAAATCTGCCATTAACTCAGAAAGTACAGTCATTTAGAAGAGACTGAGCTGAAAAGTAAAATCACTAAACAGAATTAGTTTTGTACCAGTTCAAACCAGGACACTGGTATAAATCAGTATATGCCCCCCTCAGTAAGGGAAGGTCATCCCATTACTGAGAGTGTGACCCAGTCTTTGTCCAGATGAATCTACAGTATGCTGATGGGACTCACCTATGCTAAAGCTCTTGTGCCTCCCACCTCCAGGGAAGCACAAGTAAAAGAATTTTCTGTAAGACTTGATAAAATGCATCAGTATTTTACTTCTGAGGCCCTCCATTGCCTTGCATCTCTGTGGATGGTGCACTCTTAGTTATTTATTTAATTGGAAGAATATTTTTATTAAATTCCTAAGTCATTTATTGTCTAACAGGGGTGTACAACAGTATAGGCAAGTCAAGCTATCTTTTACGTATACTGAAGAGAGCCAGGTTAAATTTAGTGAAGTGCTGGTGACCTACTTAGCATTTACAAAGATCTTGTTTTTCAGTCTGATGCTCCATCACTGCATTACCACTTAGAGCACCTCCAAAACTAACAGCTTAAAACAAATGATCATCCAGGCCTGGTCAAATCATAGGCAAGGTATAAACTTGAAAACTGCATGATTAATAATATCTGAAGTAAAATATAGCCTCTCAGACAACCCAGGCTCAGAATACTAGAAATTATTGCTAAGATAAGTTTGAAGAAATGAGTCTCAGTGGATATTCCTCAAAAGCAAAGGTAGACAAAGAGCACATTTCTCAAATGTAGATGATCTCTGATTCAGTGCTCACCATCACCATCAAAAAGGTCATTCTTTAGTGGGATAGGGGACCAGGGAAGAAAAGCTTTTGTGCAGTGAACATTCTTTTCTCTATTGAAAGTTGTGAACAGCTGAAGAGGGTAAAACATCTGGAAGATGCCATTTATGAGGAAAGAATTTTGGTTCAAAGAAGAAATAAATAAATTGTTGGGGTTTTTTCTTTGCTCCGAGTAGCATAAGTAATGGGTTTAAATTGTTGCAGGAGAGATTTAGCTTTCTAGTAGAATAGATAACCTGTGGGAACTGCAGCATCTCCATCATTTAAAAGATTGCAAGAAAAAATGTCTGTCAGGAGCAGTTTAGGTGCAGGTGTGTCTGCTTTGGGTACATGGAAATAAACCAGCTGAATTTCTGTCCCTGTTATTTTTTACTTCCATACTGCAAAAAGCCATTGTCAAATAAACTCTGAATTAGTTTAGGGGAATCCTAAGTGAACACAGAGGTATAATCAGTGAGTTACACAGGTTTTCTACATTAAAGAGCAGATTGAATTAATGAGTAAGTTTTATCTCTCTGCATGGGCACCTGGGGCAGGAACCAGCTGTTCAGACATCATAATAGAGTAGTTTTTCAGCTACTCCATGATGCCATACTTGCTGCCTCATTGCTGCTACAGAATGGTATACCTCTCCCATGGATCTGCCAGCCCCATACCTGTCTGGGACAGTGATGGTATATCAGAGGGAACCTCCTGCAGGGCATAAGCTGAGAACCAGCACAGGCTTATGCAGGTACCCCCAGAGAGGCAGCTAGTGCATTTTGGCATGGTCTGACACAGCACATCCTCACATGCCTCCAACAGTTGCATCAGTAGGTCATGATCTCAAAGCCCTGGGTGAGATATCCTGGAGCCTTAGAGGTGATACTAACTCTTATATCCAGGCAAATGAATCGAACTCCTAGGGTTTAATGCAAGACCAGAGCTATAAAATTCTGCCTAATACCTCTTGCTATACATATAACATATTTTGGAATCATGCTATTAAAACCTCCTCTGAAACTATACAGCAAGTTATCATTCAAATTATGACCAGCTCTGTTTTAAAGCAATTTGGATATGATTTTCCAAACTTCTGTGCCACAACTATCATAGGTTTTTAGTGGCATTAATTTCCTTTCTGATAGATGTCTGTTTGCACAATAGATCATTAGGAAATAGCTGGTTGAAAAAAAAACATGTTTTAAAGCTATAAAACCATTGGTAAATTATTAAAGCTTAATAGAGAGATGCTGAACCAAACACATAAGGTGTGAACAAAATATTAAAAAATAAATTCAGCTATAATTTATGTAGGAAACAATATAGTTTATGAACTGCTATACTGATCAGTATTCAGAATCGTATTCTGTCTTCCAGTCAGTGGAAAGATGAGGGAAGATGAGAGGGGCATACTGTGAGAGAAGTATATGAAACTTTCCTTACTTTTTGTTATAATAGTATGTGAACTTAGAGGTCACTACCTACTAAGGTTAACAGAGATTTAACCCAGTAATATTAAACATTAATGTTTTATCTCTCTCTTGCATTTTAAGTAAAAATTTTAAAATCTATTTGTTCCCAAAAGTGAGCAACAGAGACTGGAAGCTATGGTTTGTTTGTTTTAGTGGTTTGATGTTTGGTTTTTTGTCTGGTTGTATGTTTTTGTTTGGGTTTTTCTGTCTGTTGGTTGTTTTTTGGTTGGTTTTTATTTGGGGGGGTGATGTTTTTGGTTTTGTTTATTAATAAAGTAATTTTTATTAATTAACAGGAAAATCTTCAACATAATAGCTTTTGGATTCCTGTAACTTCCAGAGATAATTCTCACTCAGATTCCACTAGCTTCTTTTGGAACTGTTTATTTTGATACTACTGATTAACAACAGGACAAACAAAACTTTTTCATAAATTTTTCATAAATTTTTTTCATAATCCTGGCTAACAAAAAAATATAAACAAATAATTAGTTACATTATCCACAACAAGACAAATCTGAAGGTCTGTATCTATACATTTTTCTACTTTTTTCATTAGTCAGAAGAAACAACTTCTACATCTTAAGTCATAGTTTGAATATATTAAGCCAAAACATAAATTGTTTTTAGATTTAATTCTTATCTCCTTTTTCAAATGGTTTCCCGTATTTTCTGAAACCTTCCTGAAAATTTCAGGAATTTGAAATTTAACAAGTAACTGAGATTACATAAGCAAAATTATTCCTTTCCTATTCCAGAGACTTACTAGATCCCCGGAAGTTAAAAATACGGTGAAATCTCCTACAGATTTAGAAGAAAGATGACATTACTGGAAACAAGAAAATGTGGCTTAGCCTAACAATGTAGGTTAGAAGGGACCTCCAGAGCTCATCTACTCCAATTCTTATTCAGTTCAGGTCCAATGAAGGCAGGTTTAATCCAACATGTTTGAATAGAGGGTAGCTATTTGAAAACGTTCAAGCTTTACAGACATTCTACAAAAATATACCTCTTTATTTTAAAGTGTTTATGAATAGAAAAGCAAGAACATATTTTAAACAGAAAATAAAAAGTGATTTATCTTCTTCAAGAGATTAATTTCATGCTGGAATGATCCAATGTACTCTGTAGAAGGAACATGAAGGCAACAAGCACAGGAAGTAATAATTGAAGATTAAAGCTTTTCTTACCTTGGGCGGGTAGAATGCACTTGTGTAGGTTCCAATAATATAATTATAATTACAGCGCATAAAGGTGTGAGAGCTGAAGTACCATTATATAGTACTAGTTGTTTGAGATGATGGGTAATAGGCAGTTAGCCTATTTTAGCATCCTGTTTGAAGATTAAAGCTTGTATAATAAGAAAAAACTCTTGTTTTCTTCCCATGATACACTAGTGAAACAAAATAAAGCTTTAATAATCAGAGAAATGTTCAGAAACCATGGTGATGAGCATGGTAGAGAGATTAATAAACTGGATGATTTGTTAAAATTCAGCTTCCAAACCTCAACAAAACTGTGGGCATGAAGGGGGAAAGAGGAATTTTCTATGGGAAGTTCACATTATCACAACATACCTTCTAGTTTGTGAATAAATGCAAGGTGCTGTTAAGGAAACTATGCCTCTGTCAGAGAGCTGAACTTGCACCTCAACAGAGTATTATATGCTTGCATTACATTTTGAAGTCAATTATGACTTCTAAAATAGAAGGAAAGATGGGTTTGTCTTGTCTTTCTAGCAAGATCCCATTTCTTTACCATGATTGTAGACAATGCTCAGATTTGGGGTAAGCATATTCCAGTGTAGTAGTCTCACACAGTGTTAGCATAATGTTGTTAAATCAATTACAGAAATAAAAAATTCTCTCAGCTGAGAACTATACATCTAAAATTAATAAATATTTACTTTGAATATTTTGACTGTCCCATAGATTTTCTTCTGGGGAAGATAACAGAAAATTTCTCTAATTGAAGGCTATGTGCCCAGCTCCCTGAAGACTTATTTCTGTGTCTCTAAACACCACAATAGGATTTTGCTCCTTATAGAGAATAATAATAGGAATTAAAAAAAAAAGGCAAAAAACCCACAAACAAACAAAAAAACCCAAACCCACAAAGAAAAAAACCAAACCCACAAACAAAAGGTAAACCACAACCGCTGTTCCTCACTTGGAAAGTCCTTTGAACAAATTCATTCTACTAAGTTTCTGTAGTCTAGAGGAGATCGTGCTTCCTGAGTCACACAACACACAGGTGTGTTTTATAAACACTTTGGAATTTATGACAGACTGAAGACTATTGATGAAACAGGATAAGTAGAAGGCTCATCACCCAGAAAGGAAGAGCTCCATGCAGTGGTTCTGTCTGGGTTTGATTATGAGGAACAGCTTTGTTGAAAGGACATTGCGGGGGCTGTCAGACAGGGAGTAAGCATGAGCCAGCAGCATGTTCTGGCAACAAAGACACCAACAGCATACTGGGTTGTGTGACTAGATAGAGCCAAGTGATCATCTCCTTTGACTCAGCACTTCTTAGACTGTATCTACAGTATCACATTCCGATTTGGGCTCCCCAGTAAAGGAAAGACATTAATAAACTACAGTGGGTTTAGTGGAGAGACACCAAGAGGGTTGGGGGACTGGAACACTCACCCTGTGAGAAGAAACCAAGAGCAGTGCTGGTTCAGAGTGTAGCAGAGACAGGTTTTAGAGTACTTATTAGCAGGCCCCCAGTAAGAAGACAAAGACAGTCTCTTCACAGCAGAAGGATGATATATAATTGGCAGAGATAAGCCTGAGCAACCTGGTTTGAGCACACAGCTGACCCTGCCTCAAGTAGGAGATTGAACTAGACACACCCCTCTCAATGTCCTTTCCAGCCTAATTTATTTTGTGATGCCATATGTTCACAGAAAGGAAGCTAAAGAGTAGAAAGGATCACAGCTAATCTAAGTTAACAGCATTTTGCTGTTGCTAAAGGAGCAAAATAATCCTGGGATGAATAAAGAGGAAAAGGTTTGCAAGACTCTTGCAGAAAAGAACAGTCTGCCCTTTGCTTCAGTTATGAGTAGGAATAGTCTTAAACTGTAAAAATAGATTGAACTGCCATGTATTCCTCCTTTCAAATGATATTGCCTATCTATTCCCTATTCTGGAGTATATAAAAAGCCTCATTTATAGTTTTCTGTCTCTTTATTTCAGTTATGTTTCTGCTGTTTTCTGTCCTGTTTGTTCCTATAGACATTTGAGTTAATAACATCAATAATATAAGCTTTTATTTTATTCTAAAACACTGGAGGTATGATAAAGGGTGAGTGAGTTACATCAATGAAAGAAAGGAAAGTGAAAGAAAGCATACACCCCCCTGAAGAACAAGAACAGGGAGCTAGTGACAACGGATGAAGAGAAGGCTGAGGTTCTCAATGACTATTTTTCCTCAGTCTTTATTGGCAACCTCTCTCCCAACACCTCCCAAGTCAAAAAACCACAAGGCAGGAATCAAGGTGGTGAAGTCACTCCCACTG
>JANIJG010007616.1:0-15491 GCA_024611175.1 Megaceryle torquata
CCTGGAGTCATTCAAGGTCAGGCTTGATGGGGCTCTAACCAACCTGCCCTTGGTAGAGATGTCCCTACTTGTGTAGGAAGGTTGGACCAGATGACCTCTAGAGGTCCCTTCCAGCCTAAACCATTCTATGATTCTATGTTTTCCTAAGGACAGAGTGACATGAGCACCTACAAATGCCACTTTATTCCTTGCTAAGGTGAGAGTCTTAAAAAGGGTATAGCGACTCCAAAAATTTCAAGCAGTATAGTTATCAGAGGTTGTCCCAATGACTTTCTACATTTCTTTAGGAATGTGTCATGTTTTCACTTTAGGGAGATGAAATACTGGGGTACTGATTTTCTAAAGCAAACTGTCACATGAAGCAAGCTCTACTCTATTGGAGAAGGACTGTCAGAAGTTTTCTTCATGATTCAAGGGGACCAGAATGTCATCCATCCTCACAGACTGGAGTAGCAGATCCACTGAGAGACTGAAGCATTGCCTCAGCCCATCCCACCCCACTTAATGTGTGCTTCTCGGTCAACCCATAGGAATATCAGCCACAGGAACAGTTTTCTTGTGGTAAATTCTCTTCCAGTTTGTCTTCGTTAGCCAAGAAAAGATATTTTTCAAGCACTATATTTCAACTCAAGCATTTTGCATATCATTTATTCAAAAAAGAAGAAAAAAAACCAAAAAACCCAAACTATGAGCTGTGCATTGCAAATACACAAGTCAATCAATTGTAATTGCCCAAACTGACCTCAAACTACACCACCTCTCATTTTCCTAGAGGAAATGTCTTGGAAATACATTCAGAAAAAGTGTATTCACCAGGAAGTACGGTTTCCTTTATGGAATATGCCTCTAAGAAAAGTTGTTTTATTTAAACAAGAAGAAAGCAGATTAACAAGATTAACAATCTTTTGAGTTTAAGCAGGTTTAGCAGGTGCTATTTACTACTCAAATAACAGGAAACAATAGGAAAATATTTGTTGTCTATTATTTGCATTACTGCAGCACATGCAAGCACCTGTCAGGGGGCACTCCACAAACATGGAATAAAACCATGTTCCCTGCCCAAAGAGCTAACCAGGCAAGAAGCACAGACCCCTCTAGGTAGTCATGGAGAGCCAGGAACTACTTGGACAACTTTGGTTAGCACGTTGAGCAGGTCAGTGTAATTCCTCTTAATTATATTATTCTATGAAAAATTTACATTGTGTCTAAACATTTTATGAAAAGCAGTTATGGGTATACCAAATAAGTATTTTTGCTATGATTTATCTAAATTTTTTTTGTTAATATTTTCAGTTATCTATTTTAAAAGCTGTCTCCTTTTGGAAACAACCTCTAACTGGTCACTGAATTTCACTGTTGTCTAGTAGGCCAATTCTGAATTTTAATAAATAAGAGAATGTGTCTGTCTCTTAAAAAATCCACACTGTCTTTACCTGTCCATTTTTCTAAGCATTATACTAAGACAAGCATGTGGATCTGGAATGCAAATACCTTTTAACAACTGAAACAACTCCTGCAGTGTAGGGCCACTGTTTTTCTAACTCAACATCAAAGCAGTAACTTCCCAAACTTCTGGAACCGCTTGCAAGTCCAAGATCTCACTTGTATCATTATTACTTCAGCTACTCCATGTTTCGTTTTCTCCATCATCTCCATGTAAAAAGAACATGCTGGTCTATCAGCTGGGCAGCACCTGCCTGCCACCCTGAGCCCAGATTTTTCTGCACTATACCACTGTTAGGCCAGAGAGGGGAGAAAAATCCTACAGAAATCAGTGTTTTAGCTCAGATTCTGGGGCTGATTTTCTCAAGACTTCATACTGGATTTCTCTGTTCATTTCTCTCATGGCTTTTGACAGCTTTAAAATTTATGCTGACTTTGAGAGACAAAAAAAAAAAAAAGTACCTGTTTGATCAGGAAAGCAGAAGAAGCATAACTTTAACATGCAAGGAGAAGGAAATCTTGTGTCAACAGGCATCACAAGGATAAGGAAAGCCGAAAGGAGACACAGACTCCAAGTGCTGGGATTCATATTGCTGTAATGCTGGCTATTTGAATATACTGGTTATGTCTTTTGCATTAATTGGGTGTTATTTAACTATATCAATAACTTCAGAGGGACCAGTGGCACAATACAGCCCTCATGCTAGCTCAAATCATTCATCTTTTCCTCAGGTAACCCCTCCGTGGAGTAGCCCAAGTGAGTTACTCATCTACAGAACATTGTTTGTACCACTCTGATTGTTCAGCCATTCCCAGGCAGTTCTGCAACGGCCACAGTGACTGGAACTGGTAAATATTTTACATACAGATAGGTATTATGGCTTTTTCCTCACCATAATACAGTTAATATCTCAAACTTCAGCTGTTAATTTGCAGGTCCTTTTTTTTTACTTCTGCTTTTTTAAATTACTCTTAATTTCAAGATCTCTAAAGAACCCGGTGAGTTTGGGGATTTTTGCTTTAGTTTTGGAGCTTGATTGGTGTATTTTGTTCCTCGTGTTGCTCCTCCCGCTGCCAAAACGGTTTCCTGGGACAAACGGCTCCCCTCTCCAAGCCAAGACCCGCCGGGGCCCTCGGAGCCCCCGACTCCTCCACCGACCCGGGCTCAGGGCGAGCTTTGGGGGTGGCAGAGGGGCGCTCCGGACGCCCCCCGCCCTGGATATCGCTGGGGATTTCCCAGTCTTGCCGCTGGGCGCGCCGATCGGGCGAAATGCGGGAAGTGGCACCCAGCAGCCCGGCTCCGGCCGTCGCGTCGGGGCGAGCACAGGTACGGCGCTGCCGAGGCGGGGAGGGGGCGCGGGGCCCTGGCAGCGGCTCGCCGCTGGCGGCTCTGCCTCTCTCCGCGGGGCGGCCGAGGGCCGCTCCATGCCGAGCTAGCCGTGCTGTGCCATCCGCCCCCTCCGCTGCACTGAGGGGAGCTCCGCATGTCAAGGTGAGCCTCTGGCACGACCAGCTGGGCGGGGGGGGCGAGGGGAGCCGGGGCGTTAGCGGAGCCGGGGGCCGAGCGGAGCCTCCAGCTGTGCTCCCAAGCGCGGCTCGCCCGGCGGCGGCTGCGGAACAGGTGCGCGGGGCCGGCAGGCGGGCGCCGGGCGGGGCGCGGGCGGCGGAGCCTCCCCTCGGGGCAGGCGCGGGCGGTGGCTCCCCCCGGCCGGGGCGGCGGTTGGTTTCTCCTGTCAGCGGAGGCAGGGCCAGGCGCGGCGAGGGTGGGCGCGGAGTTGGTGGTGAAGCTGGGGTCTGTCGGCAGTTCGCTCCAGCGGAGTTTGCTCCGGACGCGGGGCGGGAGCGGCGGCAGGAGGTGAGGGTCGGGATGCGGGACCGGAACTTCCCGGCTGGGGGTTTTGCGGGCGGGAGTTTGCACCGGCCGTGGCGCGAAGCGGAGAGCCTTGGGCGAGGGAGGCAGGGAGGGAGCGGCGGGGGGCGGCGGGTTAGACTCTTTCATGCTCTTGTGCTGGGCGAGCCGCCGGCCGGGCGGGCAGGCGGCGGCGTGAGCTGGAAGTGGGGGAAACACCGTTCTCGGCGGGCTCCCCCGCGCTGCTTCGGGTCTGAGACCGCCCGACGAGCCACGTGTCGGGGGCGAGGCGCGGGGCCGGAGGAAGGCGGGTGGCCGCCCCGCCGCTGCCCTCTCTTTCTCCCCCTGCTGCAGGTCTCGCTGCGAGAAGCGGAGCGCCGGAGGGGAAGCTCCTGTCCCCGGGAAAGGGGCTGTCTGGAGCGGGCAGAGCCCCGGCGGGAGCCGCCGCCCGCCTCACCGCCCAGAGCCGAAGGCGCCCGGAGGGGAAAGTTATGTGCGCGGCCGGGTCGGGCGCGATGCCGGGGCGCGGCGCGCTTTGCCTGGGGCTGCTGCTGTACGTCCTGCTGGGCTGCGACTCGGCGCAGCAGTCCGGCAGCTGCCCTGCCCTTTGCGAGTGCTCGGAGGCGGCGAAGACGGTGAAGTGCGTGAACAGGAACCTGACGGCGGTGCCACCCAACCTGCCGTCCTATGTGCGCAACCTCTTCATCACCGGCAACCGCCTGGCCCTCCTGCCGGCCGGCGCCTTCCCGGCCCAGCGCCTGACCGACCTCAGCGCCCTCAACCTCAGCGGCAACCACCTGCGGTCCGTGGAGGCCGGAGCCTTCTCGGTCCTGCCCGCCCTGCGGCAGCTGGACCTCAGCGGCAACCCTCTGGTCTCCCTCAGCCCGCAGGCCTTCGGAGAGGGCGGCAGCCCGCTGGAGGAGCTGGCTCTCCGAGGAGCCCTTCGTGACCACGGCGTCCTCCTCAGCGTGGCTGCCATGCTACAGTCCGGGACCCTGCGCAACCTCAGCCGTCTGGAGCTGGCTGACAATGGGCTGCTGCTGCTGCCCTCCGGCATGTTCACAGCCCTGCTCGCCCTGCGGCATCTGGACCTCGGCAACAGCTCCCTGGTGGGCCTGCAAAACATCTCCTTCCAGGGGCTGGGCCAGCTGCAGAGCCTCAATCTCAGCGATAGTTCCCTGGGTGTGCTGAGAAATGGCACCCTGGCTCAGTTACGCAGCCAGCCTGCCCTCCGGCACGTCGGCTTCGGCCGCAACACCTGGGTCTGCAACTGCACTGTTGAGGACCTGGTAGCCTGGCTCAAGGAGAGTGACCAGGTAGAGGGCAAAGAAGCCCTGACCTGCACCTACCCCGAAAAGATGTTGGGCAAAGCTTTGCTGAAGACCAATGGCTCGGACCTGAACTGCTCTGAGTCCATAGACCTGCCTTCCCAGCTACAGACTTCATATGTCTTCCTGGGGATAGTCTTGGCTCTCATTGGGGCCATTTTTCTCCTTGTTTTGTACTTGAACCGAAAAGGAATCAAAAAGTGGATGCATAACATCAGAGATGCCTGTAGGGATCACATGGAGGGCTACCACTACAGATACGAGATCAATGCAGACCCCAGGTTAACAAACCTCAGTTCCAACTCAGATGTCTGACAAAGAGCCGTGGACATCAGGCAGCGCACAGTAGCTATGCATGAAAAGTAGACTTAACGCTTTACCCTCGTGCTTGCTTTCCTCTCCCCGGAGAAATCCTGGACATGCTTGTAACTTGAGGGGGATATGCCTCCCTGTGATGTCCAGTTGTTTTTGTTTTGAGATGCTGGGCAGCTGCGCATGGCGTTGGGCTGTATGTAGGAAATGAGCTGCTACTTCTTTTCCTCCTTAACTGTCTATACTCATGAGAGAGTTTTTTCAAGATCTCAAAAGAAAACTATTCTCTCCAAAGGCACCAGATTTTATAACAAAATTACCATGCAGATACACCATTCAACAAAAGCTGCCTCAACTTTTTGGGAAAAATTGTTACCTTCCTCTGTGACAGTTTTGATCTTGCATATTCAAATTGTGATGACAATGGTTCCATTTCATAGACTCCCTTGACATTTAAAAAAGCAAACTCCTTTTAACAACTCCTCTGTTGCAAAGAAGGAAATCAAATAGTGAGCATACACAAATACTTTATAGTTTTACATGTTAGGAACTTGAAATTTCAGTAAGTCTCTTACTATTTTGTAAAGTTATTTTTGATCGCAGTTTACATGAAAAGAGATTTTATACAAACTGCATCTAAACTCTATCTGAACTGTTAAATTCAATAAACAGTCTTACAAGAACTGTTGTGTTGAAGTTTGCTATTCCATGAGAAGCGTACAGACATCTGAGAATGTGGATAGCTTTCTAGTCTTTGAAGTAATAGCCCTGCAGTAGTAATCTGAATAATTTTTTTTACAAATATGTATCTTAGAGACATGAATATTTGACAGTTTCGTGAAATACACCTGGAGAATGACACTGATCAGCATTGAGAGCAGTTTCACTTGGCACAACCCCCCCAGTCTGCTCTCAGAAACAACTGCAAAATGTCAAGACAGGTACTAGGGTCTACTGCAAAATGTCAAGACAGACAGGTGCTAGAGTCTACCTTGCTGGGAAGGTACAAGCTGATAGAATTTTTCTAAGGTCTTCTCTACCAAATTGGAAAAAACAAAACAAAACAAAAAACCTTCAAATTAAATTGTGGAGTTTGTAAGCTAAAGAAAATTTTACATGAATGGAATTGCTTATTACAAGAAACATACTTTCATGTCCTGAACTAAATTAAATGCAGCTCAGCCGTATCGTCGGTGAGCTTCAGGCTTGTAAATCAGTGCAGCACTTACTAAATTAAGTGCTTGCTGTTTCTTTTTAAGCTATTGGTACTCGTGAAGTTTTGTATTGCACTATAGAAAGCAACTTGATGGAACTTTGCCTTTATCTTAAAGCTTTTAACAGGTGCATTTCAGTATTGTATGTTACTTATGCATATGACTGGCTTGGGAATGCATTTACTTGTAAATAGATAAAGCATGCAAAGAAAAGCTTCAAAAATACATCATTTGATATGCAACTCTGGTGACATATGAAAAGTACAAAGCAAGAACCTTCCAATGGCCACCAATAATTAATGCACTTTTTGTAATCCATTTATAGATTCTTATGAAAAAAATACACTAGCTGTAGAAGCGTGATGTGAATTGGTATCTATCTGTCTATCTGTGGAGGTTTTTCCATCAGCGCTGTCACTTGACGCTCTTGAGCATCTCTAAAATGTTATGAATTGCTGGCTAATTCCCTTTGCTTTCAAAAGTGACAGTTTTCTCATAGATATATGCCTTTGGTAAGAGCTCATAAATCTAAAATAGTCAAAGTATCAGAAGAAATATAATCTATTTTGGGCATCAGTATTATTCAGATGCATTTTTCTCTCCTTACAACTTCAGACAGAGTAAGTAGCACAAGTCAGTTAAGAATAATTTTCTGTTGCTTTAAATCAGCTTTATTTAATAGCAGTGGTTATTTTTTTAATGTATATTTATAAATTTGCCCTCAAAAGTAAAGAAATAATTACTATTAAGTACAATTGATGTTTTGCTAAATCAGTGTATTTTACAATTAATGTAAGTTAAGTGATAGCCTGTTTCTCCTGCTGTAATTTAAGTGTATGATCACTATGTGGTTGACTGCATATGAATTAAGTATGTGGATTCCTAAAAAGCAGGCTGGTGGTCTGAATGTTAGCTGCCCATGTTTTAAGAATAGTGTAAAAACCCCAGTGTGAATAACTATTACTGTGCAACTATGCAAACTGTTCATACTTGGTAGGCATAAGATAGTTTATATAAGAAGCTAGAATTTACAATAGCTATGCAGTGTGCTTTGTCATATTGGTTGTTTTCGAGATTATGAATTTACACTTATTTGTACAGTGCCAAGAGGAGTAGAGCCTCATCCTTGCTTAAGATGCTCCTGTAATATAATAGGTAAAATATGTACAAATGAAGCCATTTCTTGGGCAATTTCTTGAGTTTTGTTAACAGATACTTTAAAGTAACTACAGTAAAAAAACAGTTATTTGTGATGCATTAATGTAACAGCCATGCATTTATAGGGTTGCTGTGTAAGGATAGGCAACGACTTAATTCACAGTCTCTCACCAATGGACTTAGCATTTGTCTGGTGAGCAAGTGTAACTGTTGTACTACACCTAGTATTCTAAAGATTATGATTATTATTTTTGTATTGTAGAGATTCAATGTAATAGAACTTTATTAGAGACCCAGTAATGGCTACTTTAAAATACTTTTTGCCCTTTGCTTACATGTGTATTTATTAGGATGTAACAGACAGCATGTGTCAGTATTGTGTTGGATAACGTTCTTCTACAGTGTTTGACCAACAGTGAATGCTTTACTGTTTTGTACAATGCATTATTTGATCTTAAATCCCCTTCCATAAACAGTGCTTGAAATTTGTTTTCCTTTTCTTTTACAAAATAGTTAACAGTGGTACTCAGAAGACATTTAAAAAGTAGCTCCTGAAGTGCTTCAGAACTTGGTTAAAAACTATACATTTAATATAACATTAGTTTAAGGGTGTTTCTGAAGCACATCTTATAATCTTACTCTGCTTTCACACCTGAAATTCCAATTGATTACTATTTCCAGAGCAGCTTAATTATCAGGGTTGTTTTATTCATTCTTCAATAAAACACGTGCAGTACAAAATGCCTCTAAAATGTGTTTTGTATACATAAAACCCCAAAGTTTGGCATGACATGGTTGTCACTGATGTTCCATAGAAAGCTAGATGGTTTTTTTGTTTAAGTAGTGGGCAAATCTTCAGGGAAGGCTGCACAGCTAAGAAGCAGAAAGGATGGTTTGTCCAAGGTTCCACTCCTTTCTTTAAAGTAGGTTTAGCTGTAATAAGCTTAGAATTTTCTTAGAAGAATAGCACAAGGAATTGACATAGTTTTAATTTATTTTCCTAAAGTACTTTGGGTAAGTGCTGTTGCCAGGTGAGAAACAAAATTCCCCAAATCTATCTTTATCCAAGGTAGCTTTATATTAGATCATCTAACTTTTTCTTAATTATTATTATTTCAACAAGACATAATATCAATAATTCTTACATCCAAAAAGTGTTGTTCAACTGATTTATACCTTTTTATTCAGGGTAATTTACCTTTTAAGCACTGGTGTCAGTCCCCAGTGACATGCCAAGTAGTGAAGCAGTCTGTTCAGGCCTGTATTTAGCTGTTTACTGAGATGTCACTGAAGACAGGCATGGCAAAATATTCAAAATATGACTGTACTAGGATCCCAACTCTCATTATTCTACCAGCATTTTCCCTGTGGTATGCTCTGCTCTTTATGCATCTGCATAATTTCTTCTTCGCCTCATTTTCTCAAGAAATATATTAAAAGGAGTATCATGAATCCACACAGGTAGAGAAATCAAGTCTGACTGCACCTATATTTTGAGGTTTAGTGTCTTCATTTCCCTTTAAGCCTTAATGTGAAAAAGAGCCTTTGTCAAAGTGGACAGAATGAAAATTTGATACACACTTTTTCTTTCTCTCTAGCAGCTGAACGTTCAAGAAGAACCATTCATTCTCAGCATATGATGAAGGAAAATAGCATTTGGTAAGAAAAACGTTTTGGTTTCAAGCTTCCAAATTATGCTTATATTCTATGAGAGAAGGTCGAGGGGAGAAGTTTACAAAGGAAATTGAGATACCCCTTTGTAATGGGTCGGTAATGGAAGTCACAGCATTAGCAATAGGAACAATTGCTAATTGATTTTGTCAGTTATGTTCTGGTTGTGTTTTATGGCTACAGCTCTAATTTCTTCCTGTTGCTATAAATAGAAGCATTTTGAGAACAAGTGGAGCCACATCCTATAATATTTGTAACGCAGGTGTTTCCACTATGAGATTTTTTGTGGGATATAGTAGAAGACTGAATTTAATTCAGTGGCTGCTGATTCAATAATGACTAGATCAGGCCCATGTCTTAAATGCCCCTTTTTTGTAAATGTGCTGCTTACTAGTTGCAAAGACCTTGGCTTGAAATCAAACCGTGAAAGCCCACTAAGGAAGAGAGAAAGCAGTCTGTTTGGGGAGTATAACATTTATTAGGTATTTCACACATGTTTAGAAAAGAGCTGTAAACCACGTGGGAGCTGAGGTTCCTTTGCTGATACAGAAGTAAGTGTACTCTGCTAGCTTCCCGAGTCAATACAGTAGTAGCAGAAAAGTGTACTAATACAACAAATGTAAAGAGCACTTCTTTCTTTTCAAGGTGGGAGAGACCACCAAGCTTTTAGAATAGTGCAGGTTTGCAGTATAAGTATGTCCTTAAAAAGGGCTTTTGCTTTCTCAGTGGTGTTACAATTTGCATGTTGTCACACCCTTGGAAAACCTTGCTATGCCAGGAGTCATCTGTCACGTAGGCAAACCTTCAAATCAGGTCTTGCATTTCCAGTGTTATCCTAAATAGAAAAAAGGAACTATTAAAATTAAAATGGTATTTTAGATAGTGCATTCATGTTGTAGTTAATAATTTAGTACTTGCAATTATTTATTTTCCAAGTATTCACTAGCTAGATTTTCCTTTCTGATGATAGACCAACAGAATAACAGATTTGTGTTTTCTAGTAATTATGCATGAAAGCATCTGAATAAATTAGCAATGTTGAGTACATACAGTGATGAAAATGTTAGAAATCTCACATTCTAGAATGTTTCACTATTCTATGAATTTCAGATGTGCATGAAACTGCTGTAATGTTTTCAGATTGAAGTTTTGTTTTAATTAAAAATTATTCTTGAAGAAAAACACAATAAAATATTTACCAGATTGCTTTTAAATATCATATGTTCACCCTGTTGATTTTATTCCTGTAAATCCTTCATGATAGTGAGGTCTTTGCTAAAGGTGTAATTGTATTCTTTTTAGATCAAACTGATGATTCTGCTGTGGATTTGCGCGACAGAATAGTGAAAAAACAACCTCCATCTAGATAGCCTGTTTAATTTCTTTAGAAATTAAGTCAATGATTATAAGAGATTGTGTTTTAATCATTCTTGTTATTTTGGATGCAATTTGATAGCTTTTTGGTTTTTAATATGTGCAGTATTGATTTTCAAGCTAGGTGCCGATTCTAAATTTAACAATAATGGATTTTCATCCTTTTAATGACCAGATCAAACTGTGGGGTCAAAAGTTTTCAAATACATATTTACACAGTAAAATATAGAGGCACTGTTGTGAATTTTCTTCTCCTTTGTGAAGGAACTGTGCAAGGAAAGTGCTGCTGAAACAGAAAGAAGAATGAACTCCAGAAAACAAAACAAAACAATCCAACAATCTGATGGGAAACTCTTTTATTCTTAAAACTTTTTAAATGCAACTATCAGATTGGAAATTCAAAGGGAAGGATGACATTTAATCTTCTCATAGATAGTGCAGATGTCTGAAATTTTAGTAGGATGGAGTGATTTTTGGGGGCTGTCCCTGGATCATATCTGATAATTTGGTTAGTCTTCTGTCTAAGATGTTTGCTATTACCACTTTTTTCACATTCTTAGGACATCTAACATAGAATGACGTTTGGATTTACATGCGACAGACTGATCTCTCCTAAATGTTATCTTAGGACTGATCTGCCTTAGTATCTATCCACAGTGTATTTCACATATTCCATTTGCCCTAGTAGGAATTCTGTCTATGGCATAGCCCAAGGTAGCTCTACATGAAATCATGGGCATTTATGCAACAAAGAACTAACTTGTCAAATTGACGTTATCAAATGTCAAATAGACATTTCAACAGAATTCGGTATATACTTCATGCTGGCAATATAAAAACATCAAGTAATAGTAATAATAGATTAAAATAAGAAAATATGCCATTTATTGCAAGAACTGTAAGCAGTCATGAACTGACACCACTTTGGGGCATTTGAGTAATTTAAGCCTGTTTGGAAGAAGGAGGAAGGAGTAGTTACAACATGGACATTTTTGGTTATCAGGTGAATCTCTTCATTCATTCATTCTCCTTAACAGTTTATGAATAAACAGTAACCAAATTCTGCAGATAGTTACAGACAAATCCATTTAAGTCAGTAGCTTTATGCCAGTGCTTTTATTTTTCCCTGTTTTCAGGGGTGGGTGCTTTTGTTAGCCTGGAGGGGACTGAGGGAGAGCTCTTAAACATCAGAAAACAAGAATTTTTATTTTATATGTACGTGTATGCATTTTACACACACACATCTGCATATATTTAACGTAAAACTAGGGGACTGAAAAGGAGTAGTTGCAGGCACACTAGTCTCTCCAGTACATTCTGTTGGGTAGCTTCTGAGCCTGTATTTTCCCAAACATTAGGAATGGGATATAAATGCCAAAATGGAGTAGGTGTGCCTCTGAGGAACACTGAAGACATGCTTCATGTTGCTGCACACCTAGTGCAGCCATTAGCAGGAAGTTAACACAGATTGGTGCTAGTGGCCAAGATTTTTCAAAGTGGACACAGTTTGGGGTTCTACTTTCAAAGCAGATTAAAAGGCTTCATTTTCAAAAGCTGTTGAACACCTTTTGGAAAATTACACTGTTTTTCTTTTAAGGTGAATTGAACTAAATGTGGAAAAAAACAATTTTCAGTGTGAAGAGGCATGTGTCTGGTATATACTTGAGAGACAATATAAATAATTGCAAAAACTTGAAATTCCCCAGTCGTTGCTCGTTCTGTCATTTCTCAGATTCACTGAGGTGCCTGTAACACCCATCTATGCAGATTATCCTTCCTCTTCTCCAGCCTGCTTATTTAATCATCCCTAATCCAGATGCCTGTTTTCCATTGCCTTTGTATTATCACCAAGCTTGATTACTTCATATCAATAAGCAAAGGTAGAATTCCTATGAAACAAATCATGCATAAAATCAAATATTGAGTGTTTATCACTGAGTAGATTAGTAAGGTTATATCTATTGTTAGCCTTCCATTCAGGTTTTCCCTATTCCTGTTTGTCCCCTTCTGTGTAGTTTTCGAGCATACCAGAAAGCTTCTGTGATAGCCCAGAGGAACTCTCTGATTCCAATTTCCAGTAATGAAAAAGGAGATCTCATTTTGAGACGATAGTCTAGGAAAAAGCCAGCAGAAACAGTGCTTGAACGTTTCTGACAGGATAGTAAAATGTCACTGAAAATATCTTTGCTAACATATTCTTCATTTGTCAGAAGCACTACATATGCAGGAAGAAACTGGAATGCTGAATTTGTGATATGGATACATATATGCTGTTTAATGACTGGGAGATTTCGAGTACAATAGCTTATGGTTCCTCTGTTCTGATTTCTCCTCCCTGCACACACTCCAATATGCTTGAAGAGGACTCAGATGAGTTTAGGACATGCATTCAGCAGACTGGTAATTTGTTTAGACTATTAATCATGTGGCAAGGCCCTTATTTTCAGGCACATAAAGAAATATGTTCTAGTACTTGTAATTTTGAACACAGAAACAAACTAGCTGGCATATGCCTGGTTTCATAACTTATCTCTAAATAAAAAAAAAATGCTCTGAATTTGAATTTGCAAGGAACAGATGTCTTTCAGCAAGCTTGAGTGTAAATTCAGCAGGTTTTCCAATTTAATCCAGGAAATGATGACACTGAAATTTATTGCAAGCAGAGGAATGACTCGTTCTTCATCGTAGTTATGCGGGCTAAGCCTTTTCCACAAGGTGTTTTATCTCTTAGGTTTCCAGGGAGACAGTCACAATCCAGTAGGGGTTACTGTTGTTCTTAATAAAGCTTTCTAGATTTTGTACTTTTAGCAATTTTTCAGATCAAAATCACAGCAACAGCAGATAGGATTTGATAAATGACACTGAGTAACATGAATTGATGTGACCTATTTCAAACACACAGAGATGATGCTGTGGTGCACCAGCTTAAAGTAGATGGTACTGTTGCTTTCACCAGCTAGAATCATCATAACAACTGTCAGGAGAAGACTCAAAACTAAGTATTGGTCATTGTAGAGAGCTATACAAACTGTCCTTGACATTTAGCAGTTGATACAGAATATAGGATATCCGAAAAGTTTTGGATATAGATATGAAGCACCACCTCCACCACAGCAATTCTAGGTTTTTTCATACACAAGTTGTGTAATAGTACATGGGCAACAGTATGCCTCCTCTGTGGTTTAGAAAGAAAATTGGTGCAAAGAATCTTATCTCTCAGTAATTATATTAGTTACTGATCTCATTATTGATGAGAATTCAAGAAATTTTGATCACAGAAATATAGTGGCTTCATATATTTCTTCATTATTGTATTTTCAAGATAGTTAATATACATTAGACACTTTGAACACAGAAATGTGCAGAGACAGTGATCAGTGCAAAGAAACTAATGGATAGTATAGAAATGCTACCAAGGATGCCCCCGATCTAATTTTCCATTATTCTGCAATGCAAAGGGAAGAAGTAGAAAAGGTATGATCTTTGGCAAAACAAACCACTTAAGAAAGAAATGTGATAAAGCCAAAAATCTCCTGTAACGACAGTCTTTTTGTCCTCAAGGAAGAATGATGTGGCCATGCTGAAGTAGAGGAAGGTATGTTTTCTCTCAGAAGTTTCAGGTTATTTGTTCAGGGGTTTGTGTTGTTGGAGCCACAGCTAATTCATGCATCAACATTTAATCTAGGTCACCAGAAAATATCAGTGCTGGATTGTGCTATACATTTTCTTCCTATATTTTTTGCACTGCACTCGGTGCCTTCCAGTAATGTACAAAGCACTTGTTCTCTCCTTCCTTCCCAAGGGAAGCATGTTACACTGTCTGAGGGACAGTTTATGCACTGTCTTGCCTTATGTTTCTGAGAGAAGTCATAAGCAAGGTAAAACACCTTGTATTTAAAGTAGAAGGTTGATGAGCATTGTGGTATTCCCTAATTCCTGGGTGAACAAGTTCCTTTGGGAAGACTGCTGCATGAAGAAACTTGTCTTCTGTGCAAAAAACATTTTGTCTGCTTCAGGAGAAAATGTTAGATAAGTTCTTCTCTTTAGTTTAGTCCTAAATGTTTATATTTCCAAAGAAATATAATAATCTTAAAATTGTATTTTGCATCAGGAAGTAGAATATAAACTGCATAAATTTGGCAGTGTGACAAAATCCATAGGGAACTTATTGTTTAGAAACAGTGAAAAAATAAGGGAGTAAAGATCCTACCAATTAAATGTTTTTAAACTATATCACAGTAAGTAAGATCCCTTCATAAGCATCCTGCTTAAGGTTACACCGTTGCAGACATCCCTACTGCTCCTAGTAACAGGAGCAACACTCCAAGCAGAAACCCCAGTTCTAAGATGTAGTCAGCTCTCAGGGCAAAGTGTCGTGACACCAAAATCAGGTTTGCACTTCTGTATTGGGTCCATTCTGTGAATTTGCTACCATATTGATTTTTGCAAGAGGCCAGACCATACACAAAGGTCTCAAATGAGGCTGTGTGCGGGGTCTCGTAGAATGGTAGAGGTTGGAAGGGACCTATGGAGACCCTTGAGTCCAATCTTCCTGACAACGCAGGAACACCTAGTGCATGGAACACATGGCATCTCCATTTCCCTCTCCCTCTCTCTTTCTCTCATCACCCAACCTGCCAAATCCTTATCTCAGGGTGCAGAAGACAAGAACTCTCTAACCTGAAACTGCCAGTCACTTATGTCTCCACCTCATTTTATTACAGGTGCAGTTGTATTGCACACAGAGGGTTTATTCCTGACTGTAATTTTAGTTTATTGATGCAGATGGTACTGCCATAGCCTGCGTTACCTTGACTGAGCAGTGTCCCACCCTTCAGCTAAAAGGACAAGAATTTCATCCTCTTACCTTCCTGGACACAATATTTGCACCTCAGGGGTGGTTTTAATGACTTTCTCCATCTGCCAAAATTTAGCATGGGCTGATCTGAGCTCTGCAGTTTAAGTGCATGAGGAATATGAGGTAAACTGGAGCTGTGCACATAACTTAGTCATCTTGTGAACTGGTTTGACTACCTTTAAAAGACAAGGGGAAGCATCACAGTACCCTTTTGTTCTTCATATCTTTACCTCAGAGTGAAACAAATAAATAAAATTAATTTTAGACATTTTCAATTTGCATAT
>JANIJG010007617.1:0-47717 GCA_024611175.1 Megaceryle torquata
CTCTCTCTCTCTCTCTTTCTCCCCCCCTCCCTCCTTTCTCTTCTCTTCCCTCCTTCCGTACCTTCAAAATGTCCTTTTTCTGTTATCTTTTAATTATTTGTATTTTTTGACTAAGTTAATTGACAGTGGTAACAGGTTTTCTTACATGGGATTCATCATCCTTTGTATAGGTAAAACCACAGTTTCAGGAAATCTTAAGACTGTCTGAGGAAAACATAGGTAAGTAACTTTTTCTGAAATTAATCTTAACCTCAACTGGAAAAAAAAAAACCCTGTCAGTCTCTTGTTCAAATAAGAATTTCAGAATGCAGTTCTGAAGTTTGTCATCTTTCTGAAATGCTAAAAATCTAATCATACTCCAAACGGGACACTCTGAAATTGTAGATATTGTGTGTGTGTAAAGTGCAACTAAAATCTCAAATCCAGCTGGCATTTGAGCATTATTTTTACGTGTGTGTGTGTGTGTATGCATATGTATTTTTTAAATACAGGTAGTTATATAAGGTAGGCATATATCTGTGTATTGTAAGTATTATATATGCACCTTTTATATATATATGAAGAATGTTTATACATATATATTACACACATGGGTTTTTTTATATAAAAAACTTTTTTATATATATATATAAAAAACCTGAATTCTTCACTGTCTCTCATTAGATTCCACAGCAGGTAATGGAGTGCTAACAAAAGCCACAGTTCCCATCTATGCAACAGGGGTCCTTACATGTTATATTCAGGTAGGTTTGTTTTCCTGTTTCTTTGTTAAGTGTATAATAATATGTAAAATTTATTCTACCAAAAAGCCCTAACTGTTTCCTTTGAAAAAGTTATGGTGCTCTTGTGCTTTGAACACAAGTAGATAAGTGGGCAGCTGTAAACACGCTTAAAAGCAAAGTTTTCTAATCAGGTTGTCTCCTCTATTTTGCTGACAGTCATCAGTGTTAAAACCTGATTTCAGTAAATAATAAAATGACATCTGGCATCTTTACCACTGCTAACTCTCAGACACTGACAGCTGCCATGTGCCTTTATCAAAAATACTTTCCTTAAATGAGTTCCTGGACATTTAACTGTAACATGAATTTTATGTAAACATAATTTTGCAAAATTTACTGAAACAGAGAAGCAGATAAGTTCTGGGCATAGTTGGAGCCTTACAATTTTAGTGTTACGTGGTACTAAAATAAATACTTCATAAATAATACTACCCAATCCTCCTGTAACCAGAAATTATGGACTGGCATATATATAGTGTACAGGAAAATAACAACACTTCATCATCTTACAAGTGTTTAGTGGATTGTGAGCAATCTCAAACTGCCAGGAGCCCTGGAAGTGTTTAAGTACTCTTCTTAGAAATGTTTTTAGTAGACCAATTTGGTTAACTTCTGGATTAGGATGTGCTTAATTGCTGAAATACAGAAATGCAGTCTCTTCTTGTGTTTGCTTTGAAAGGTTCTTGCTCTTAAACCACATTTCTGGAGTTCCTAAGTTTGTTCTCATGCATAGCTTGTCTCTTCCATAGTTGTAGGTCATGACTGCAGCAATACTTCTACTACATTCAACACTGTACACTCTTATTTCAGGAAGAAGACCGCAAGCTGTTAGTTGGATTCTTAGAAGATGTAATGACCATGCTTTCACTATCTCATGCTCCTCTTGATAGCCTGAAGGCTTCCTTTGTGGAATTGGGGTAAAGAATATACCGTGGAGTTGTGTAAATCTAAATGTATTAGAAGGTTTTATTAAAAGCAGCTAATCTGTCTAATTTTAATACCTGATATTTTGAGTGAATAAAGGGTATACTTGGGTTTTTTTCCCTTGATGTTTCACAAAATGAAAACTTTTAATCTCTAGATTAAAAATGTGTTGTGGTAAAAAAAAATAAAATCAGAAGTATAAAGAAGAAACTAAAACCAAAAAATCCTGCAAAAATCAGTCATTGAGAGTAAAATGGAAATTAATTTTGTATTTTCCAAATTATTTTGATGTGTTATAGATATATATTTGCATTCAGTTCAGTGTTGTAACTTATTGACACTTAAAGTTTTTTATTAAAAGATTAACCAAAATTCAACATATTTTGTAGACAGCAACATGTTGCTTATCCTTCAGAATGAGATAAATGTTAGGTGTCCTTCAGAAAGGAAAAATGTCAGAGTTTTAGATTTGTTGAGCAGTTGATTCTTGATATTACTTTTTGTAGGCAAAGATGATATTGAGTGTTTGGGAGAGGGTTTTTTTGGTTTTTATTTGCTTTCGTTTGGGGGCGGTTAGGTTTGTTGTTGGTTGGTTGGTTTTTGGTTGGTTGGTTTTTTTTGATTGCCCAACTGGTTTCTTTTAGTGCAAACCCAGCTTATCATGAGCTGCTATTAACTGTCTTATGGTACGGAGTTGTTCATACTTCTGCTCTTGTTCGATGTACAGCTGCTAGAATGTTTGAGGTGAGTGTTACCCAAACTCTTTTACACCTTTTTAAAACTAGAGCTTAT
Organism: Megaceryle torquata; assembly: GCA_024611175.1. NCBI lineage: Eukaryota > Metazoa > Chordata > Aves > Coraciiformes > Cerylidae > Megaceryle > Megaceryle torquata. The sequence goes on from JANIJG010007617.1 coordinate 2,499, forward strand.
TTTAAAGACACAGTGCTTTGGATAATGCTGTTATATTCTTAAAAATTACAAATAACTAAGTTGTGTACTGTCTGATGGAGCAGGAGGTTGTTGTGAGTTGCTTCTGTATCTGTTTTCCATTTAACAGCATTTAATTGGCCACTTACACAGTTACTACAGAAACATCTTGAATATTGTCTTTGATCTGCCGCTGACTTGATTGTTGCATTCTGATTATTGCCAGCTGAAAAACATTTTCCAGTTATGAAAAGGCATTTCATTGCTAAACTGTGTTTAAAATAGAATTAAATACATTTTCAGATGTGTTTACTTAGGTCTGTAGATAAGTACAAACAAGAATCTCTCTGAGTTTTAGCATTTACTTTTGCTGTTCAACACAGCATCAGTAGACTAACAAGTTGCCCATTTTCAGTACTTTTTGTGTATACTTGTACAATGCACTTGCATTGTAATTCAAACTAGTTTCTGTTGGTGCCAAATAGAATGGTAAAAACATACATTTAACCAACTGTGTACTATTTGTAAAAATAAAAATAATTTATGATTACTTTACTTTACTTGCCACATAGTGACAGCTTCATCTTTCCCTTAAATTTTATAAATTTGTTCAGAATAAAGACTGTTACATTTAAGTTTACTTTTATTTCCACATCATGCCTTTGTTTCATCAAATGTTCATTAAAAAAGATACATACAAAAACTCTGGGACATACTCCACTTGCTGAACAAAGAGTGGGGTTTTTTTGCTTGTTAGAAAGACACATTTCTAATTACACTATCACTGTCCATTTCAGTTCTTTGGGTTGTTTTCTTGTGTTTCTTGCACATTTGACTCTGAACATGCCCCCTTCTACACACTTGCAAAAACAAATCACAAGCCTGCCTTGGGCAAAAGAGAACTTAATATAACCATTAGTATTGCTTACTGCAGCTCTGCGAGTCATTGCCAATAAAACACTAAAGAACTGCTTTAAAACACGTCCTGAGAGTTCATTTGAAAACATACAATAGTGTCTTTTTTTTTTTCCCTTCCTTTCCCTTTAAAAAGGAGATGGCAATTTGTAGTCACCCTTAAATATTTTTGAGTTAGATATTTTTTATTATCATTTCTAACAAGAACATTGCCTATCTTTTATGTTCATAATAAGCTTTTTTTAATAAGCATTGGCCAAACTTCTCTTGGTTGCAGGTTCTTTTCAAATTCAACTGCATGTTGATTATTTTTTGGCAGTCCTGCATGCATCATATTTGACTTGCTTGTTTCCTGCTGTACTTCAGTTTGTACTAAAGCAGAGGCAACTTTGTTGTGAGCAGTGATCTCACATTGATCTAGAGCAATTAAAACAGGATAAAAATTTGTGTTGTCTTGTCTCACTGTAACCTTACATGCTGTTACATGGCTTTGCCCACCCAGCTGTTTCTGTTGCTTCTACATAAAATGTTTTCAGCCAGTAGTTTCCCATTTGAGTGTTGATGCAAAAGGATTTGATTGCTGCTGGTCTGAACACGAATCGCGTAGTTGAGTTATAAGCTGTGTTGGTTTTAGGTTCAAGGCTAGGAACACATCCTCAGAATGACACTTGTATTATAGTGCAAGTTTTGTTTTCTGTAAGACAGAACAATGCTTTACCATAATTAGAAGCATGGCAGCCCATTTTAGAGGTTGTATATATTGCCTCTTTAGTATTACAGCTGACAGCTACTGTTTTCCTCTCACCCTATGGCTCTTACGTGTTACACTGCTGGGGGGAAGCACAGATTTATATTTTGTGTTCATTATGTAATCTGAGTCATTACAATATAGCTAAATATTAAAAAAGTATTTCAAATTTCTCACATAAACTACTGATGAGCTTTTTTACATTCATCTCCTAAACCCAGCAAATATATACAGACTCACATGAGATACAAAACAGAAATATTAAGCATTTCCCTGTTTTATGAATGAAGACAGAAAATCTGTGTTGTTGAATATGGAGAAAGTTTTGAACTTCTAATTTTCAGAAATTAGAAGGCTTTCATATGTCAAAAACATGTAAAGAACATCTGCTACATATGTGGTAAATGTATGCTTATGTAATCACCTGGGAACATCTAAATTGAAACAATTTCCACATATTTGTGTGTCCTGGGTTTGGCTAGGACAGGGTTAATTTTCATCAGAAGCTGGGAGGGGGCCACAGCCAGAATAAACAACCAAACCAGGCAATGGGATTTTTGCCCCATATATTAGGGTGGGGCCGGGCCAGGCCTCACCTCAGTCAGCGGGAGGTTCAGAGCTAGCTCAGTCTCTGGGGTTTATATTGCTTGCTTTATATATCGTCTCCTCAGTGTTATTACTGTTGTTTCCTTCTCCAGCGTTGTGTTAAATTCTCCTGAGTTGAAGATGTCCCTGCTCTCAGCAGGGGGGTTTGACTAGATAACCTCTAGAGGTCCCTTCCAACCCAGACGTTTCTGTTTCTCATCTCAACCTGCAGGGGTTTGCATTTTTCTCGCTTTTCTCTGTCCTTTTCAGAGGGTGCGGGAGCAGTGAATGAGCGGCCATGTGGTGCTCAGCTCCTGGCTGGCTCTAAACCATGACATTATGGATAATAAATTTCACTGTGATCTCCTTTTTTTAACATTTGAGATGTATTGCAAAAAAATATATCTCTCTTCTTTAGTCTGCAAAAAGACTTGGAGAAATACATATCATGGATAATCCAAGAATCCTGAATTTTCTACCTCCATAAACCAACAAGGGAAGCTTGGAAAGTTTTGCATTCATACTGCTTGGATGGCAGTGAAATCTAATATAGTCCTGATGACTTTGAGGAAAGCTTAGTGGCATCTGGGAAGGTGCTGTTTGTCACATTGTAAATGGTCTGAAAGGTATCACTCAGTTCAGGAAAACTGCATGCATTTGGCCTAGCTAGACATCTGTTTTGCATGTGACAGCCACCTACTAAAATAAACACCATTCCGTTCAGTCAGGAAAAGCATTTAGTTTAACTCTCATTCAAATTGGCATCACTTTAATATTTAATTATGCACCACTATATGTAAAATTACAATACAAAATTAATACTAGTGTTTGAATTATAATACATAATTAGTTGTTAAACTTTTGAAAGTTTAAGTTTCAAAATAGCTGAAAATAGAGAAAACATCATTGTATTGTTGAATTTGTCAGGTTTGTGCTGATTGCCAGACCACTTCAGCTTTCTTCATGCCTTTGCATATATGACGCACTAGTGTAGCAGTATTTGCTTAGCTTCTAATTTTGGTTTGCTTTTTGTGTTTTTTCTTTCTCTCTTGGTTTTGCCGTTCTTCTTCCCATGATACTGTGCTCGCTCTTTCCGTGCATCACCTGTGATACCCCCCTGCTCTGACCATTCAGCTGTTGGTGAAGGGGGTACATGAAACTCTGGTAGCTCAGAGAGTTGTTCCTGCTCTCATTACTCTCTCCAGTGACCCTGAAATGTAAGTTTCCTGACTTATATACCTAGCATCCTTCTTAATACTTAGGAAGAAATAACCATCAGTTCTGTTTCTTATTCTAGCTGAATAAAAATTTAATTACTTTTAAGCAAATGTAAGTTTTAGATCACTTGCCTATAAGTAAAAAAGTTTACTAAAACACCTGGAACTGAACTGAATAAAAATGCTGAATAAGCTTTAAATAGAAAACTTAAATTAATGTAATTTAATTTTTATGGGGTTTTTTTATATTTAATCTTATTTTCAGTTTTGAAATTTGCTTTCTATCAGAAAACTGGATATTTATATGTTCTGTAATGCTATCAGCTTTACTACTGCAAAGTTAGGTAGCATCTGCATTACTAAAATGCAGTTTTGACTGTATTTAATTTCCAATAGACAACTGTAGTGCTTAATTTGCTGGACATTCTGATGTGGTATTTCTTTCAAGCTAAGGAGGGATGCTTTGCTAATCTCACTAACAGGTTGTTACTAATAAATGTTACAGCATGACTAGAGTCCTATTTGTTTTAATGTCTTGTGTGGGTGACTAAAGCAAGAAAAACCCCAAGAGTCTGACTGCCCATCTTCAGTCACAGCTAACCCAGTTCTTCAAGTTTACCAAACCTTTTTTTATTGCATGTTGACTGGTTTACAGCTGACTCTTCGAGGCATGAGTGAAGCCTTAGTTGACAAGCGGGTTGCTCCAGCCCTTGTAATCCTTTCCAGTGATCCTGAATTGTGAGTTTCAGATTGAGACCTTGAGTTAATCCTGTCTGTCTTTTCCCTGGTCTTCTTGTTCTGTTTTGTCATTGCTAGAAACTAATGTAACTGAAAGTACTAATTTTTAAATTTTGCTTTATTTTTAATTAATTTTATTCTTAACATTTAAAACACCTTAAAAGACTCTATTTTTCTGTTGTAGTTCAGTAAGGATTGCAACAATTCCCGCTTTTGGGACCATCATGGAAACTGTTACTCAGAGAGAGGTAAGACACCCATTGTCATGTTCCTGGTTTTGTAGCATAGAAGTGGGTGGTTTTTTGATAAATCCAGTAATCTATTAGTAAAGTTGAAGGGGGGGAAAAAGTAAAGCAACTTATAAATTCTGCATTTGTTATATTCTCTTCCAAAATGAACTCCAGTTTTTCAAGTTGGGTTTATTGGTTTGCGTTGTTGAGGGTTTGGTTGGTTTTTTTTTTTTTAAACAAGCCAATCCTCTTTTTACTAATAAAAACATTTCCTTCTAAATATCAACCCAAATATAAACAAAGAAAAAGAAATATGCAGTGGGAGAAGCCTGTGCTAGAAGATGGGAAATTCCGTGCCCAAATTGTTTTTTTTAAAACATTCTTCATTACAGTTGAGAAATCCAAGTCCGTTACTTCCAAATAAAATAGCATTGCTTTAAAATGTTAATGAAAAAGACATGATGGTATTCAGATACCTCAACGTGCACATATTGTCCAATTTTAGATGCTTTAGGATATTCTGCTTAGCTTCCAGCTACTTTGGAAGGTACAGGCATCTTGTAGTTCCTGTCATATCTGCCAGTTTAGCCCATAGTGTCCAAGAGATCATAGTAATGCAATTGAAATATTCCTTGAGGATAATACAGATATGCAGTTTCTCCTTGTTTTTTAAATTATGAAATCTTGATTATAAATCATAGTTCTGAAAAAGACATCTAGATTCTGCTGTAAACAGTAGAAATACTGTGTTTTATGTAATAACTGTAAATAGAATTTCAAATCACACTTTTTTTCACACAGCTTTTTGCAGAGCTTGCATTCTTCCTTTAATTTCAACATATTCTAAAAGAATATGAGGAAATGAGTAAGAAGTCAGTGATGACTCACAAGTACTTTAAAGATGCATAAGTTACAAATTAAATACTTATGTCCTCTAAGACATATTTGTATTTTCAGTTTTTCTAGCCTTTAGTTGAGGAAATATTTTTAATGCAAATGATTTTATGATGCTTACTTCTGCATCACTGTCTTCCACAGCATTTTTTTTTAGCATACTAATTTGAGACATAATACCAAAAAATGATGTAAATTCAGTTATAATTAAATAAGGAAGGTGCAAAGATATTAATTTTAATCGGAAAATTTTAATAGCAGATAAAAAATACAAGTATCAAAACAGAGGAAACCTCAGGAGGAGGGAACCACTATATGAAAGCTCTTGTCTATAGTTAAAGATAGGTCAGATTAAATTACTGTTGACAGTCATTAAAGTTTATGGTCAGTTCAGAGCATGTCTATAATGGTTTCCAGTATCTTCATTCTTTTGCATACTTTTTATTTCTCTCTGGATATTTAAGCTTCTGGAAAGAGTAAAAATGCAGCTGGCATCTTTCCTGGAGGACCCTCAATATCAAGACCAACATTCTCTACATACAGAAATCATAAAAACGTTTGGAAGAGTTGGACCCAATGCTGAGCCCAGATTTAGAGATGAATGTAAGTTGTGTAAGTGGGAAGATGAAATCTTCCTCTTTCTGTCCCAAAGCTAATAGTATACTTGTTATATTGACTTTTTTTTTTCCTTTACAAAAAGTTTGATGAAAACTTGTTTTCAGAGTTTTAAAAAACTTTCACTTTACCTAACATTAAGTATTGATACAGAACACCAGCATGTTGTGAGAAATTATTTCAGAGCTGAAGGGGACCGGTGACTTTGATGCAGAGCAAATTACAAGTTGTCTTTTTCTTAATTGCTCAGCATGTAAAATGCCCTCCTCTCCCCACACCTCTGACATTGCTTCACCCCCTGCTGGCATGTAAATTTCAAGTATTCCACAGATCTTAAATGTAAGTGGATCCCAGATTAACAAAACAACTTTTATTCATGGCCCTGAAATGTAAAGCACACAGAAGAGCAAAGTGGATTGTTAGACTGGCTTAAAGCTACTTGTAAACAAAACATGAGGAGCTATCATGCCTCTCAGCTGCAGACATCTGGTTTAGCAGGCTAAACTCATTATATAGGCTGCCTCTATAGTCAGTGAAGATTTCTAATGACATACATATCTCTGTCATTAGCTTACCAGCTGTATTTATAAAACAGAAGCATACTTTTAACAGCTTCAGCAGCAGGAGACTACTAATGTGAAATAGTTTCTATGAGCTGTTACTATTTCAGAGGTCCTCTGAGGTACCTTTTTGTTTTAGGTGGTGTTACCACAGTGTTATTTTGTGTTGATCAGTTAAAGCTGCAAGGGCAGTCCCATCAAAAGCCATTATTTGCAGTTCTTATTCCACGCTGATGTATGATGCTTCAGATGCCTGTGATTGCCACTTAGCACCAGTTTAATGCTAAGCAAGTCTACAGAAAGTAATTTCAAATACTCACTCTGGTATTCACTTTTACAGTTGTTATTCCACACTTGCACAAGTTAGCCTTGGTCAACAACCAGCAGTCTGTGGATTCAAAGAGACTGGATATTGCTACCCACCTGTTTGAAGCCTACAGTGCTCTTTCCTGTTGTTGTATCCTTTTTTTAGGGGAAGTTTAGCTGTTAATTCTCTGTTGTGGGGAGAAGACGAATACTTGAGAAATAATGGAAGTTTTTCTTTGAATGTGTGATGTAAACATGACCTGTTCAGTATAAAGAGGGTTTTACAGAAGGTGGATGTGGTGGGTTAACCCTGGCTGGATGCCTGGTGCCCACCAAGGTCCTCAGCAGGATGGGGTGAAGCAAAAAAAAAAAAAAAAAGGTGGAAAAAAACCTCATGGGTTCAAGACAAAGGAAGTTTAATAAAGCAAAAGCTGCACACAGAAGCAAAGGAAAACAAAAGATTTGTTCTCTGCTTCTCATCGATGGGTCTGTCCAGCCACTTCTTGGGAACCAGGGCTGCAGTACATGTAGCGGTTGCTCTGCAAGACAAACTGTAGTAACAAATGCCCTCTTCCCTCCTCCTCCTTTATCTTAACTGCTACTGCTGGACAGACATACTATGTTATGGAATATCCCTTTGGTGAGTTTGGGTCAGCAGTCCTGGCTGTGCCCCCTCTCAAGGTCTTGCCTACCCCCGGTGTACTGGTGAGAGAGGAATGTTAGAGACACAGCCTTGATGCTGTGTGAGCACTGCCCAGCAGCAGCCACAACCCAGGTGTGTTACCAGCACCTTTCCAGCTCTCAATTCAAAGCACAGGCTTTGAGGGCACAGCTATGAGGGCTGCTGTGGGGAAAATTAACTCCAGCTCAGTCAGACCCAATACAGTGCAAGTGATAGATACTTGGGAAAAAAAAATAAATAAAAACCACCCACAAAAAACAAGCAAACTATAAAAATAAAGTCCTTGATTTTAACCACTAAACTAAGGAAAAAATAATTATATGGATGCATGAAATAAATGAAGTTTAATATATTTAAGATCTTTTTCTTTTTTTATGAAGTGCCAAATGCTGTTCTGTTTTCTTGGGTTGTACTGCTGTAGCTTGTCCTTGTGTTCAGTAGAATAACATCAAAAGACAGGAAAAAAAAAAAAGGTGTAATTTCAGAAGACAATCCTTATAATATCTTAACAACCTGACTTTTAGTTATTTCAGAGGATTTAATGGTCAGTCACTTTTTACCAGGACTTAAGTGTTTACGAACTGATATGGAACATCTCTCGCCAGAGCACGAGGTGAGCAGCAATGTTTACTAACTGATTATGAGATGCAGGTGTCAACAAAAGTTGAAATGTAATGGTATTTAAAACCAAAAGTTGAGGAGGACTACTCAGTGGTATCAAAACATAGTATTGAAGGTATTTTTGGTAAAGAATAGGTCACATGATTTAAAAGCCAGTGAAATCTTTTAAAATATATTTCTAAACCAAAGACCTCTGCAGAGAGCTATCCGACTGTCAGAAATATATGTAGAAGCACAAGACTTTGTAGACTAAAAAAAAAAAAAGGAAGTGTTTCTACCATCCTTTTTTTTCTTCGGAACAACAATACACTAAAATCAGTGGCCATGATATCATAAAACAGTTTGAGTTGGAAGGGACCTTAAAGATTATCTACTTCCAACACCCCTGCCGTCAGCAGGGACACCTCCTGCTAGACCAAGTTTCTCAAAGCCCCATACACCCTGGCCTTGAATGCAGATGAAAATTGGTGGAGTGCAGGAGAGAAACGATGGGCAAGGATGAAGAAAGTGTAGTCCTGGAATACATAGAACGCATTTAGTAGCGGGAGTACTGTGTCCAGTTCTGGGCTTCCTAGTACAGGAGCATGGACCTACTGGAGAGAGTCCAGTGAAGGGCCACAAAGATGATGAAGGGACTGGAGCATCTCTCATAGGAGGAGAGGCTGAGAGAGCTGACTGTTCAGCCTGGAGAAGAGAAGGCTCAGATGGGATCTTATCAGTGCATATAAATACCTGAAAGAGAGGGTGCAAAAAGGGCAGAGCTAGGCTCTTCTCAGTGGTGCTCGGCGACAGATCCAGAGGCAGTGGACACAAGCCAAAACAAAAGAGGTTCCTTCTGAACATCAGGAAACACTTTTACTGTGAAAGTGACTGAGCAGTGGCACAGGTTGCCTACAGTTGCCATCCATGGAGATACTCAAAAGCTATCTGGACACAGTCCTGGCCAGCTGGCTGCAGGTGGCCTTCTTGAGCAGGGGGCTGGGTGAGATGACCTCCAGAGGTCTCTGCTGACCTCAACCATGCTGTGATTCTGTGAAATGAAAAAAGAAAATGACAATAAGCAGACTGGACAATATGGAGCTAACAAGATAATCTTTTGTAGGAGTTACAGAAAGTAGCAAGAGAGAAGAACTAGCAGGAGGAGCTGACTTGAGAAACTTGAAAATGTTGGCCATAAGTCCATGCATTTTATTGTAAATAGATGAAGATGATGAACACTAACAGAGATTGAAACACATAGATACTAAGTCAGTAGCTGAAAATGAGAAACGTGGTTTAGTTTCATGTTGTGAAAATCTTGACAATGCGAATATTTCAAGTGACAGAGGAAAAGATGTAATCAAAATTACAAAGGAATGTCTTTCTGATATTTGAAGGTTAATGCTGCACTTTGATGGATTACTTTGTACTTAATTACAAGAGTAATTACTTTTCCTTAGGTTTGCAAAAGTGACTTAATTGAGATGATTGTATTCCCTAGGAATTTTAAGTTCTTACACTTGGTAACAAAGTCCTTTCTTCCAGTCACATTTCCAGTCTAATAGCCTATAGTCTCATTCTTTTATTTTCTATATATTATTTTATATAATTTACAGTATGTGGAATGGGAGGTGAATTAATTTGAGGAACTTTCAGACCTAAAAGGAAAGAATCTGACTTCAGAGGGATGAGTCAGAAGGGACAGTAGTGATCTGAGCTAAGTCAAAGAAAACAGAATTTTACTTCCTTACCACAGTTAGCAGTGGTAAGATCAGGCAAGGATACTCTGTATTCCAGGAGAGCTGGGAGATGTATTGTGTTTTGGGAAGTCTAAGAATATAGCTGAAAGCTGCAGTAGGCAAATACTGGATTTAGTTTCATTTTCTTTGTTCTGTCATAGGGTAACTGATATGAATATTAATACTTCATTTTTGTCTAGTAGTTAGTACAACTTCTAAGGCTTAAGAGCAAAGTCAGTTCAAAAGATGCCCTGAATTAGAACAGAAGAGCTTATTTGATTTGAGTTTGAGTCTTTTAGCCAGAGAAAGAACCGAGGACTTAAATAGGATTAAAAATAAGTAAAGACAATGAATCCTTCTTTACCACATTCTGCATCACTGTGATTAAATGGCTTTGGGCATGATGCCAAGTGATTTATGTTTTTTAGCTAGAGATAAATATAAATTTTAAAATATTTACTTCTGCTCCACTGGGTTGGAAAACTCACTGCAGCTGTTATTGCAGAAATGGAAATCTGGTGCTTTATCAGCTTCTTACTACAAGGATGTTTGGAGGCACCATGATAAAGACCTCTGAGGCCCACTTAGTTCTAATGTCTGTCTTTTGAGCCTTCTGTCTTACGTTTTCTGAAGTAAATATGATTTACTGTTTCAAATAGGCATTTGCATAAACAGAATTAACCATTTTCCCATTATTTTGGTCACTGTAATATTACTCTCCATTCAAATGGTGTATCAGTTACAAAAGCATATTTTGTCATTCACAGAGTCTTAGCTTTTGTGGCTCTAATGCCAGTACAGAGTTTACACTCATCTTGAAAATGTAACATTTGTGGAATTGGCTTGTGATCCTGTCAGGCAGTGTTTACAAGTTATACCAGTTATCCTTCATATGTGCTTTCCTTTCATTCATATAAACAAAAGTGCAAGTTGGGCATTTAAGCCAGACCCTCTCATCTTTAAAATAAACAGTTCATCTTGTGCAGACATTTTAGATACTTTTCCAGCATCTCCAATTCCATGTCAGTCCCTTCTTTCCCCTTCTCCACTTGCCTTCTATTTCTTTTCAAAATAATTGGATTTTGAGTTACATGGTCATGGAATATAATCTGTCCTTGATAAAAGTACTGGTCCATCTGCAGTATTGTTTATAATACTTAAGCACGTCATGTCTCTAAATATAGTTACATCTCTAAAATATGTCTTAAAGGAGGTCTGAATGATTTTGTAGTCAGTCCTATGACTGAACAAAGAGAACCCAAGGGAATAGGTGGGAGCACTACATGCAATATGATAACATAAAAGTGTCATATGATACTATATGTATACCCTTCCTCTGTTTCACCCTGAAATTCATCTGGGGAAGAGGGAAGAAGTGCTCCACTTCAAGAATTATGCAGCTTTTGTGGAAGGAGTTGTGCAGTGGACAGTCACTTCATCCTGGTTCCATGCTAAATTATTCTCTCCCTTGATCCAGACTTCATATTGTTGCTATTTGGAACATCTGGATCCAGATAGATGTACAGAACAGTTGAAATGCCCCAATGCATAGGTAGAAATGCAAAGTAACCAAAATTGTGGCTGCTGTGCTTAGAAATTTCTAATTTCTTTTGATACAGAAAGAAAAGCTTGCTTTATCACTGGAATTCCAAATGTATTTCTCTTGTACCTTGATACTCTTTAGTGCTTGCATAATGTTCTATGCAACCTGGACACAGCAAATTTAGCAGTAAGATTTGCAGTCCCACAGGACTCATACATAGGTTTGAATGCTGCTTTCTGAAACATCCACGGGTATACAACACCTACTACCCAAACTGTTTCAGAAATGTTGGAGTAATGCTTTTGGAGAAACAGAATGAACAGTGACACAGATCTGCAGACTGGGCCAGTGACATTGATAAGAATCAATGTAAGGAATGGTTTTGAAGGACATTTTGTGCTTTACCTACTTAATGAGAATTTTGACAGAAAACTGGTTTTTTTTGTGTATATAAATACATTTCCAAATAGTTACCACTTGGTAGTAACCATTAGTGACTGACAGGTATTTTAGAGATTGAAATTAAGGTTTTTTCCTTTATTTCTATATAATCAGGTTGTGGTAAGACACTAGTAGTTGTAATTGCTTGTAGCTTTGAGATTTTAAGTTTAGTGTCTTAAAGAAAGTGCTTAGCTTTCACCTGAGCTGTGTGCACAGAAAGTTTTCATTTATGCAGTGGGGATGCTGGTATGTGTGTATATATATATATACACACACACACATATATCTTTATAGTTTCACACTCTGTATTGCTTAAGTGTTTCAAATGCTTTGTCTTAATGTGTTAAAACAGTACTGTTCTGGGCAGGGAGTTATATACCTGTGCAATGATTTCTTTCAAAGCCTGCTATTTATTGGGAATTGTTCCTTTAATTTTGGTATGCTGCAGAAATGTAAAATGTCAGCGTGGGTATGTTTTTAGTCTTAAAGAATTCCACAGAAACCTTTAAAGTTGCAGTTGCCTAAGTAAATTAAAAAAGCCTTGATTCTTAGAAACCTTGTCAGACACCAATGAAATGATACCAAGTTTGCTTTAGCACTTCCTTTCCATTCACATATTGTCTTATGATGCTGTCACTCCTTTTTCTTTTCTTCCCTTGCTTTTTCTTTCATGCATAATAATGTTGGTAAAGGCATGAATTTTAAAAGGTACTTGACAACTCTTTGAAGGAAAATAGAGGGAAGATTAATGTATGTCCAAGTTAATTACTAACAAATAAAAGTATTGTTTGAAAAAAGGAAGATAAGGAGGTGTGTCACAAAAGTGAGTTTGCTTTGGTTCTATTTTAAAAATCCAGGGGAAGCAGGAGGGAGTCTAGAACTCCTGTAACCATTTCAGAACCACTTTCTTAAAGTCTTTTGAATGGTTTTGTTGTTTTTAAACACAAGGCGTTTTCAGATAACTGGAATTTAAATGTCCTTGAAAAACATCAGAGAAACTTCTTAAACAGTTCTGTTACTGTCAGAATTAGTTGCAGAGTAGATTTTTTTTTTATGAAATGCTAATGTAAAAGAAAAAATGTCATGTATATCTCTTCCTTATGTGTCTTAGGTTATTTTAAGCTCTATGATAAAAGAGTGTGAACAGAAAGTGGAAAACAAGACTGTCCAAGAACCACAGGGGTAAGACTTCCACTTCTCTTTTTTTTTTTCTTCACCTCCAGAGTAATGTTCTGCAGAGTGTATTCTGTAATGGTGTCTAAGGCTTGTGACCAGAAATCCCACACTGACATATTCTGTATTTGAAAGCAGATGTTAGAAACAATTCAGTTCAGTGTGATTGTTTCTGTCTCCAGTGTAAAACACAGGGCAACACATTTTAATTTGTATCATAGCAGTGACATTGTTGCTTTCCCAAGTTACTTTGTTCTTACTTTTTTATTCATTTAAAGCAGTAATTAAACTTCTGACCCAGATCTCAGAAAGCAGGAAGTGCTTGGTCTCTGTGCTTAGAGCAATGCAGTTGGCATGCACCTTGCAATCCTTTTTCATGGGATTGCTCTGCAGGCTGAAGGAATTGTTCTGGTTGTGGTAATAATATAATTGTAGAATCATTTTGGTTGGAAGAGACCTTTAAGGTCATCAAGTCCAACCATTTACCCAGCACTGCCAGGTCACCACTATGCTATAGCCCTAAGTGCCACATCTACGCATCTTTTAACTATCTCCAGGGATGGTGAGTCCACCACTCCCCTGGGTAGCCTGTTCCCAGGGTTTAGTTCTCTTTCTGTGAAGAATTTTTTTCCCAATGCCTAATCTAAACTTCTCCTGGCATAACTTGAGGCTCTTTCCTCTTGTCCTGTCACTTGCTAATGATGTTAATAATTCCCACCTCACTAAAACCTTGTTTGGGTAATTGTAGAGAGCAGTCATGTCTACCCTAAGGCCCCTTTCATCCAGGCTAAACAAACCCAGTTTGATCAGACACTCCTTGTAAGACTTGTCTAGATCCCTCACCACCTTCTGTGACCTTTTTTGGACATGCTCCAGCACCTCAATGTCCATCTTGTAATGAAGGGCCCAAAACTAAACCCAGTATTCAAGGTGCAGCCTCACCAGCTCTGAGTACAGGGGGACAATCCCTTCCCTAGCCCTGCTGGCCACACTATTTCTGATATAGGCCAGGATGCTGTTGGCTTCTTAGCCACTTGGGCACACTGCTGGCTCATATTCGGCCAGCTGTCAATCAACAAGCCCATGTGCTTTTCCACCAGGCTGCTTCCCAGCCACTCTTCCACAAGCCTGTAGCATTGCCTGGGTTGTTGTGACCCAGGTGTGGGACCCGTCACTTGGCCTTGCTGAACCTCATATCACTGGCCACAGTCTATCAATCCAGCCTGTCCAGATCTCTGTAGAGTCTCACCACCTTCAAGCAGATCACCACACCTGTCTTCACTAGGTGGTGTCTGCAAACTTAGTGAGGGTGCCTTTGATCCCCTTGTCCAGGTCATGGATAAAGATTTTAAATAGAACTGGCCCCAGCACTGAGCCCTGGGAAACACTGCTTGTGACCAGCTGCCAACTGGATTTAACTCCATTCACCACCACTCTCTGGACCCCTGGCCATCCAGACAGTTTTTTATCCAGCGGCGTGTGTGCCAGTTTCTCCAGGAGAATGCTGTGGGAAAGTGTCAAAAAAACTTTACTAAAGTCTAGGTAGACAAGGTGCCCAGCTTTTCCCTTCTCCACTAGGCAGGTTGCCTTGTCATAGAAGATCAGCTTAGTTAAGCAGCACCTGCCTTTTCCTAACCCTGTGCTGACTGGGCCTGATCTCCTGGTTGTCCTGTACGTGCCTTGTGAAGGCACTCAGAATGATCTGGTCCATAACCTTCCCTGGCACCGAGGTCACAGTGTCAGGCCTGTAGTTCCTCAGATCCTCCTTCCAGCCCTTCTTGTAGGTGTTTGTCACATTTGCTAACCTCCAGTCAACTGGAACCTCCCTGGTTAGCAAAGACTGCTGGTAAATAATGGAAAGTGCTTTGGTGGGCACATCTGCCAGCTCCATCAGTGCCCTCGGGTGAATCCCATCTGACTCCATAGACACATGTGTGTCTAAGTGGTATATTAGGTCACGGACCTTTTCCCCTTGGATTATGGGGGCTTCATTCTGCTCCTCGGTCCAGCTCAGGGCTGGAAAAAATGGTCTTCCTATAAAAGACTGTGGCAAAGAAGGCATTCAATACTTCATCCTTTTCCTCACCCTTGGTCACTAAACTTCCCCCCGCATCCAGTAGAGGATGGAGATTCTCCTTTTTCGTCCTTGTGCTGTTAATATATTTACAGAAACATTTTTTATTGTCTATTATGGCATTCACCAGATTTAGTTCTAGTTGGGCTTTGCCCTTTCTCATTTGTGTCAGACACTCAACCCTATCACCACAGTCATTAAGCTCAAGACAGTCAAAGCAGTCCCTAACACACAGGACCACTCAACTGCATCTCCTTCTTGTCCTATCCCTTCTGAAGAGTTTATAGCCATCCATTGCAGCACTCCAGTTGTGAGAATCATCCCACTGTGTTTCCGTGATGGCAATTATATCATAGTTTTCCTGCAGTATTTCCAGCTCTTCCTATTTGTTGCTCACGCTTCATGCATTGGCATAGATGCACTTCAGTTGAGCTATTGATCCCATCAACCTTTTGTAGGGGGAGAAGGCCTAATTCCTCCCTGAGCATTCCCAGGCACTTTTGTGATTTCAAGCCCATCAATATCACTTGTGCCTTTGCTACCACATCACAGAATCATAGAATTGTCATGGTTGGAAAAGGCCTCTAAGATCACCATGTCCAACCGTCAGCACCTTAGCGTCCCAGTGGAGCATGTCTCAAAGTGCCTCATCTACACATTTTCTTAATATCCAGGGATGGTGACTCCACCACCTCCCTGGGCAGTCCCTTCCATCACCTGACTACTCTTTCAGAGAAATTCTTCCTAATATCTAATCTAAACCTCTCCTGGTGCAACTTCAGGCCATTTCCTCTAGTTCTGTCCTTATTTACTTGAGAGAAGAGGCTGCACCCACCTCACTACAACCTTCTTTCAGGTAGGTGTAGAGCGATAAGGTCTTTCCTCAGCCTCCTCTTCTCCAAACTAAACAATCCCAATTCCCTCAGCCTCTCCTCATTGGACTTGTTCTCCAGACCCTTCACCAGCTTGGATGCCCTTCTCTGAACTCACTCCAGCACCTCAATGTCTTTCTTGTAGTGAGGGGCCCAGAACTGAACACAGTACTGAAGGTATGGCCTTATTAGTGCCAAGTACAGGGGCAAAATCACTTCCCTTCTGCTGGCCATGCTGTTTCTGATACAGGCCAGGTTGCTGCTGGCCTTGGCCACCTGCCCACATGCTGACTCATATTCATCTGGGTGTTGCCGAGCACCCCTAGGTATTTTTCCACTGGGCAGCTTTCCAGCCACTCTTCCACAAGCCTGTAGGATTGCCTCGGGTTGTTAATGACACTTTATCGCCTGTCTCCACCAGGATGGCAGAGCTAAGAACCTCGCTAGCACACCATCCCAAAAAAGTTGATGTGCTGCCCCCAGCCTTGTCTCTAGCAAGCTTGTTTTTACCCATTTCTCCTTTCAAATCAAGTTTAAGTACTGTCAATTAGCCCTGCCAACCCCTGTGCAAAAATCCTTTCCCCCTTTGAGGCAAGCGTACCCCATCTGTCGCCAGCAGGCCTGGTGTTGTGTAAACTGACCCATGATCAAAAAAGCCTGAAGTCCTGCTTTTCACAACAGGCTCAGTGCCAAGAATTGAGCTGATGGGTCTTCCCGTTTCTTCCTTCTTTATTCCCGGCAACTGGAGGGGTAGAGGAAAACACTACTTGTGCTCCCAATCCCTTGACCAGGCTGCTGTGTTCACTTGAATGTGACTAGTGCACATGAGAACAGTTACTCCAGTGTATTAACTATCCTCCCTGTGTGAATACACTGTATGTAAGTATGTTGGCTTTGGGAAAAAGCCATCTATGTTGCCCTTCAGTAAAACACTCATTCTACAAATTCACAGTAAACCCAGTCTGTATCTGAAAAAGAGACTCTGTCCCCAGTCCTGATATCTTGCCATGGAAATCAAGGCAATTACTGAAACTTGTTTATGTTGTGTTTCCATATCTGTTACAAGTTGGTAGAATTTACTACTTGAAACAGCTCAGGTAAAATCCTGGAAGCAACTGGTAGTTTGAGAACAGCTGAAATAGGAAAGGTGTACAAGAATTGAACAGAAGAGACACGATGTGGAAAAAGAGTGAGTCTCTCATGCACCAAATATCTTAGGATTTACTAGTGCTAATTAGCCTGTTTACTGGTATAGTTGATAATAAATGGAGTATAGTAAGAACCGAATCCATTTGAGACATGAGCATCAGGTCAACTCTTAAAGGTGTACTAGAAATGAACTTTAAACTTTGGAAGTGAAATGATTTAAACTAAAAATGTTCATGTTCTAGAGCAAATCACAATCCGTAGTGTAATTATTCTAATAAGGTCGTTGCTTCTGTCTAGTCAGAGAAGTCCTGGCAAAGGGAGATGAAATACAAAACCTTTAAGATCTTCTCAAAAGCCTCTCCTCTCAAGTAAATAAGGACAGGACTAGAGGAAATGGCCTGAAGTTGCACCAGAGGAGGTTTAGATTAGATATTAGGAAGAATTTCTTTACTGAAAGAGTAGTCAGGTGATGGAATGGGCTGCCCAGGGAATCACCATTCCTAGAGGTATTCAAAAAACATGTAGATGAGGCACTTTGAGACGTGCTCTACGGGGATGGTGAGGTGGGGTTTCTTTTGTGTTGGTTTGGGTTTTTTTGTTCATTGGTTTTGGGTTTTGTGGTTTTTTTGTTGGTGGTGGTCTGGCTTTTTTTTTTTTTTGACAGCTGGACAGTGATCTTGGAGGTCTTTTCCAACCATGACAATTCTGTGATCTGAAGAACACACTGTCATCTTCTTTCCCCTTTCCTGTTAATGTGGCAATATTATGAAGTAGGGAGCGTACTGATTAAGTGTATACCAGTTGAGTGGCTATTATCATGATGAAATAGTTATGTCTTTGACATATTAGTTATTCACAGAATAAGAACAGGTTTATTTGACTTAATCACTCCATAGGTATATTCCTTGCTTGGAATACAAAGAGCCAATCAGTCAAGAACCAAAAAACACATTCATTCATGCTGTTATATTTTCCCAGGGCTTCACTGGGTTATTTTCTCAAGCTTTGTACTTTTGCCCTTATCCTTTCTGCCTTCTCTTAAATGGAGCTTTCTGGCATGCACACCTGTGTATGTCCCCAGCAGGAACACTCTGAATGCCAATCCCCTTCCTGTACCCTTCAGATTCTTCAGCAGCTGTGTATTTGCTTTTTATTTTTAAAGAATGGTGAATGCTTAGCACATTTTCAGCTTGGCACGTAAGCCAGCTGTTTCTTCAGAAAACAACCTATCAATAACAATTTTTGGCAAGAGAGACCCATTAGACCCATGCTACTTTTTGCAAGTAAGCATTAGTTTTATCAGGGACTTCCCTGTACTACGTCCCTCGTGTAGTAGGTCCCCAGTAGGTAATTGTGATCAGGCAGAATGAACAATCAGACTGTTTGCAGGTTTGATGCTAAGCAGTTGCTGCACTCTCACCAATCACCCTTTGCAAGGACATCCCTCCACATAAGCAATGACTTGATATTTTGACTAACAACTTAATGCATTAGAATCAGTTGCATATATAGGCATTTATTACTTTGCAAATATTTCCTCTACATGGGTTTTATGGACTCTTCTTTTAATCTGCAGACTAACCAATATTCTTTAAGTTTTCTTTTTAATTCTTTGTGCAGTAAAAAAGCCATCACCTCAGACTTTGACTATGCAAAGAAAAAAAATAAAAGCAGTGTATGTATCTAAACATAAAAGATAAGATTTTTATGTGTTACATTAATTTTCTTCAAAAAAATTTATATCACTTCTTGACAGCCTTTTAGGAGAGATCATTAGAAAATATGAAATGGATTTCTTCTCAGGCAAACATTCTGAAAGAAATTTTTCTCTCCCACAATGCAGCAAATGTATGCGATATCAAACTGGTCGCTTTCAAGAACACTCTCAACATGTAATGGGGTTTTTATTATCTTACCTATATTAACTGAACTGTGAAAGCTAAAATTACAAAGTTAAATTCTTTGGCTGAGCTCTTCCTAGTTCTCAAGTGGTGCTCTATGGTTGGACAGGATTTTTAATGGATTATTTTAATTTTTTTTAAGTGTGTGCTTTTACCTCTTTCAGATGTTTTAACCTATTTTGTTCATCAAAGCTGTTCTTTGCATGGCTAGAGTGATCAACTTTTATTTCATGTAGGGTTTAGACTTACCCTGCTTTAACTTGTATCAGTGCAGACATGGTAAACTAAATGTACAAGGTTTGTATTTTTTAAAATACCTCTTATGAAAATATTTTCAATTGTATCTAGTCCTATTAAGCTATTCCACAAACAGATGAACGTAAACATGATACAACATCCAGTATATTTACTTTTAGAATGTAACTGCTATGAACTTTAAGATTTGAAAAGGATAAGTCTTGTGTTGCTTCACTTTTTTAATTAGCCTTCCTCTTTCTTATTTAAGATCAGGCTATGGTTGTAATTTTTTACTGTACAGAATTAACACAATATTTTACCACTGAAGAAATGACCTTTTCCTATACATGAATATATCCTTTTTCTTGCTAAGACCTTGCAAATTTCAGTTCCTAATTTCAGTGCTAGTAAGTATTTGACAAAGGATTTAAATGCAACTAGAAGATAAATTACTGATTCTTCTTAACAACATGAGAATGCATGCACGAAAATAAAACTGGATTGAAAAGCAATCATAAGATGCTGTTGGTTATCTTGGTTTTGCACCTTACTGTTAAAAAAGGTTGGTCAAATAATAGGTCACAGAAGTCGTTTTTTAAAAAAGACTAAACTTTGTTAAAATATCAGCCACTTCTGTTAAACATTTTCTTCAACAGTCAACAACTTATTTCAGTCATGGGTAACAGCTTACATTACAAACTGATCTTTATAAAAAGTTCAGCACGAATGTTTGGTTTGGCCTAAAGCACCACATAAACCAGGCAGAACTCTGTGTGGTTTGTAATACATCTAGACACTGATCAAAAATTCTGTTTACACGTTATATTTGTTCTGGGGATGTTTTTTGGTTTCTTTCGTACATATGAGTAAATGCAAGGACATTTCCATAGGACTACTTGTTTCAAACAAGGTATGTTATTGCCTTGCTGGGTTCTCTGATTACTTTTTAAAGACATGAGACTCAAATTATTTGATACCATATTGCTTTTATTGTGAAGTTTAAATGTTCAATTTATATAGTAATAGTACTTAGGGGCATATTTAAACTTTTAAGTATGTCATGGTGGATTATCTTTCTATTTACCGTAACATAATAGAAAGCATTAACTTCTAGACACACCACTTCTTATTTTTTCATGTTTAACATCAGATGGCTGATATACCTCAAAACTGTTTCAAAAGTCAGTTGAACATTTCCTGGTTCTCCTCAAGCTTATTCAAGATCATTGGACAGTACAGTTTGCTTGAAGTTACACATTTGTGACAAGTTTCTAGGCTTTTTTTTTCTAAAATGAGCCATTTTATTTTCTTAACATTGCTAATGCTTGGAATATACTATATTTCCCAGATAATTTTCCCTAATTACAGAAAACTTTAGGATACGTTGTAGGCTGGAATAGCTTCTTGTCATAAGCCAGCTCATAGCAAGTACAAACAGCTATGTACATAATTTATATGCCCATGATTTATCATGAAATCAAGGGAAATTGCAGAAAAAATCCATCTTACAGTAGTAGTAATTTAACTGTTAAGTCTTATTAACTGGAAATAAGCAATTCCTTAGTTGACTGTAGACATTTAATGAAGACATAGATGTGATTGTGCCTGAAATAAATTTAACTTAAAAACTTTATAAATCATTTCAAAACATCTATATATCTTCATCAGCAGCTGCTAAATAGAAAAAAAAAAAAAGGAAAAAAAAAATGTAGCTTTTAATCAGATGTTCTCTAAAGAGATACAACCTGAGAGCAGTTTTCAAAATCTTAAACTTTACTAAAAATTCAGACATCATACTTTCAATAAGATGATGCTTACACACTGAATATTAGATGAGGAATTTTACAGAGCACTCAGAAAATACCAGCTAATAATGTTTAAAATGATTGATTTGAATAATCTGCTCCATTAATAAGAAATGTACTGAAAGAAATACCCATATTCATGCTTTGTGATACTCTTAGGTTTGCTGTGGGAGGTATACATCAGGCCTCTTCAAGGATCTAGGTCCATTAGACACTGTGGAAATGCAGAAGACTGGGATTCACTTCAGCTTAAAAAGTAGAAGGGATGGGGGATAACATTTGAGGGGCTATAGTTATGATACAATTAAGCTATCTGCAAATCCACAGTGCAGCTTTAGTGAGAAGCTTCCCCCTTTAGTTTTTTCAAGTACTCTAAAACCCACCACAATTAGTTACCACTAAGCACCTTTCTGTGTAGTACAAAATGGATAAAAAATACTCACTGCATTCCTGATACCTTTGAAGAATTTAGTTGAAGCAATTTGGAGTTAACTTCAACTTATCCCTTGATACAGAAATGTCTAACAGAACTGCTTATAACCATGAAGACTGAAAAGTCAGTCCTAGAAGCTGGCCTGTGCCAGTAAGACAGATCTTGTGATCTTAGGTATAACTTTGAGACACAGAATCCATGCTGAGCGCACAAGGGATAATTCCACTGGTAATGTTTTGTAAAATTGACCACGTCTCATGTCGAAAAGTGATTGCCATGTTAATTACAAATGCAGAAAGTGTGGCATATTTATTGCTGCTGTCATACATTTGCCTTGTTGCACTCATCTTGAGACAGATTACTCCTATGCAAAACAGTTACATATACCTGAAGTGGAGCTCACTGTTGCACTGTAATTTAAAAAAAACCCCAAGCAGTTACTTTTGCAGCATTGGGATAATTTCTTAATATGTTGTTTGAAGTTGTATCATTTTGTAGGCTCAGCATTTTGGGGTTGCTCCTTCTAGTTCAGTTTGTGAAAAAATTGTAAACTCTTCTTCTCAAGTACGTATGAAGAAAGAGTGCTCTGGTAAAGGTAGCAGGAGTCACGTTCACAACAACCAGGAGAAAGTTTCTTTACCCATTTGAGTGTAGACCTAGGAGGACTCAGTGCCCCAGGGTGGAGTTTACAAGAAACTTACAAGGGGATCGAAGGAAAGCTGAACAAGTAATGTAAAAGGAAAATTCATTGTGAGTTACTAGATTAACAGTCCACACCAATTTTAAATTCTGCTCAGATGGAAATAGTTGGAAAATAAGAGAGTTGGAAATTAGTCGGCGAGGACACTGTTTTGTACTTGCTTTTACTACACATCTGCTAATGGTAACTGTTAAAGGCAGGGTACTTGAGTTAGTTAGATCAGTACAACAGTTGTTCTTATGTTAAATAAGATTGACATTTCCACTGAGAAGGTAAAGCTGATCTTTGTTGATGTATTTGTTACTAGAGGAATTGCCAAATAGCTGACAAATGTTAATGTGATAACTTCTTAAGGCAGTAAAAAGTAGTGTGCACAAAAATAATTTACATTTTTTTCTAGGACAGAAGGCATGATAATTCATTTAGCAGTGTGTATTTACACTTGGTGGTGATGTTTTTTCGGTTCTTGATTGGACTGGGCTTTTGCAATCTTGAAACCTCTGAAATGCAAAGACAATTCAGTTGCTTCTTTAAGAACAGCACGGTGTTATATTTTTTCTTTGTAGTCTTGTCACTAAATTTTTTACTTCCCTAGCTCAATGTCGATTGCAGCGAGCCTTGTGAGTGAGGATACAAAGACCAAGTTTTTGAACAAAATGGGCCAGCTGACTACATCAGGTGCAATGTTGGCTAATGTGTTTCAGAGGAAGAAGTAAGGTGGGAAACAAAACTCCCAGCTAACACTAAGATGGACCTCACAGAGACTCGTTCCTGTACTTGAAGTACTTGCCTTTTAATTTCTTTTGGTTTATGTTCTTGTAGTATAATTCTGTTCTAACCTCCAAAGATATTTGCACTGCTTTTGAATATCGCTGTGTATCTGTTAATTTTGGGTTAACTGTGGTTGATATAAAAAGGAAATCATAGTTTGTACCAAGTCCCTGTTCTGTGTTCTTGTCTTTCCAGCATAATTTTTTTATATAGTGGAGGGATTTTTTTTTTTATTATTTTCTGACAGGATATCAGCAAATATCTGTATTATACATGGAGCTATTATGATGGTACTTAAAAGAAATGTAAATTTGAAGTCATTGTCATGAAGTAATAAAAGTGAGATTACTTATGTATTTAAATTATGAAAGAGTAATGCAGATTTTTTTATTATGTTTCTTAAAAGAAGAGGAAGAGCCACCAGCATTTGTCTGTGCTTCTAGGGTTGTTTTTGTAAGTATTGTGCATCTCAAATCCAGAGGAATTGCAGTATCTAATGTATGAGACTGGTTGCACTACATCAGTCTGCAGGGAATGCTTATGTTTCAGATGCTTTATGCTGACATTGTAAATGCTGTACAAAGTCCTTCAGATAAAATTCTCGCATCTGTTGTGGTTTTTTAAGGGATGTTTTCTTTTGTTGGGTTTTTTGTTTTGTTTTGTTTTAAAGCACTTTAATGAGCAGTCTACACAGCCAGAGGCACATCCACTATGGAAAGGAAAAACATGATAAATCAATAAATGTTAAGAAATATATACACTACTACATGGGGGTCCTGGTATGGCTCTGCAGGCAGAGGAAATCTATGAAGGAGATAGAGTGCTTTCATCTTGGAGTTAGTGTGCAGTTCTGTGTACTGTGAAAGCTAAAATTAAGATATTTTTGTTGTTTAGATTGAATCTTACTTCACATTTAATTTCAAAATATTTTAAATAGTTAAGAGTTTGACATGCAGTTTCTTTAAAATGTTAAGTAGACTGCATACGTACTTCATACAAATGACATTACAAGGAGTATCTTCAACAACTCTTGCATATTTTTGTTAGCAAGGCAGCATTAATAACTCAATCCTTTTATTCTTCTGCAGTACTTTTTTGGGTTGTTTTTTTTTCCCTTTATGTCAATGTAAGCTTCTGAAAGTAAACTCAAGTGCATGTGTGAACTGGTATGAGATAGCAAAATATAAACACTCGGGCATGGTACCATTCAGTTGGAAATATTAACATCTTTGAGGACGGGGGAAACAGAGTGAGGGGAAGAGAGTGTTAACATCTGAAACAGTTTATGGAGTAGCACTTAAGGTATTGCCCTGAGATGGAAACAATAGAGATAATTTGAGACTTCTAACTGCTTCATGTCTATGCCTGTTGGCTCTGCATATACAGTTGCCTGCCATGTTTGCATTGTGACAGGGCCTGCTGCACACTTGCTCGCTGTTGGTCCCTTTGCACTGCACTGATGAAACACTTTTCTTGACATTATAGACAGCTCCATGCCTTTGTGTTGCTTGTTACCATGAAAGTATACTTTTAGCAGACTGACTGTGAAATGGAGACATTCCTGAGGAATGGGATGTGGTGACATTCCTCTCTATTGTTCCGTTGTCAATAAAAAGTTTTGTATACCTGCCTTGACTTGTTACTTCTAGTCTTCTCTGAAAAAGATTATTGCATCAAACCAGCTGTTACAGGAGAGAGGTCTAATGCACAAAAATTAACCTGTTCTATGTAGCAGATTGTAAATGGAACTGGCTTCTATTCACGTGGCTTTATTGGCAGTTTCAAGCATCAGCTCCCTTTTGTGCCACACTTTTTTTCTCCTGTGCCAGAGATAGCTCTGTAGTCATGACACCAAAATGCCTTCTTTATGGTTAAACTCCTACTTTCCAAAGCAGGGCAGCTGCCTGCAGTCTGCCTGTGAAAGTGGCTCCTGGCCCACACTGAACTTCAGCCAGTGTTTGGAAACCTGCTAATTGACACAAGCCAAAAAAATGACAGCAAATTAACTATGGATGATTATGGGGTGACACACTATGAATATAAATGTAGCATCTTTGCCCAGATAGGTGCAGTCTCTCTAGTCCCTTGCTTTTGCTGGACAGTGTTGTACTTCATACAGGTTGATCCAGGGAGGAATTTCAGTGAGAGTCACAGGAATATCAGCTCACCTGTCATGGGAACTTCCAAGGTGAAAAAAACTAAATAAATGTGTGTAGGCAACAAACCTTACGCAGGTTCTCTTCATGAGTTTTGTCTCTCAAATTTCAGGTCTCTGTTAGTGCATGGTGGTTGCAGGAGATATTTTTTAATGTTTATTAGTTTACCAAATGTTGACAAATTTTCAAGATGATGGCAAGAAGTTGTTCTGTCTGGGTTTGGGGTTTTTTTTCCCTCCTAGCTATGCCACTGTAGCATTTAGGAGTGGGAAACAAAAGCAAGATATCTTTAAAGAATTACTGGAATACTTCAGCTTTTTCCCCCTGTTGTTATAAAAAAAGTTAAGTGAGCATTTCAGGAGAAAATGTGTCATTAAAAGAATACAGTTGGATATCCACAGTGGAAAGCAGTGAATCCCCAAAGGGTTATCTTCAATTCCTTATGTTTGTTTGTGGGGTTTTTTTGTTTTGTTGTTGCTGTTGCTGTGGGGTGTTTGGTTTGGTTTGGTTTGGTTGTGGGTTTTGTTGTTTTGTTTTTTGTTTTGGTGGGGTTTCTTGTTTTGGGGTTGTGGGGTTTTTTTAAGGATTGAGGGAGGGCACACAAAAAAGCACCACAACCTGAAATGTTTGCTTTATTAGCTCTGTCTGAACTTCTGTGACTCGTTGGCTTTCAATAGCAGCCATGCTGAAGGTCTCACACTGCCCCTAGTGTATTTTCAGAATCTTGGTATCTTTCTTTAAAGGACTGATTCTTTTGCTCTTAAGTGAAGATGATCAGTTGGCTGAAGTTACATGGCTGGCTGAATGAATGTTCATGATCTAAATATGTTTTTCTGTGGATTAAATGTAAGGCTGACCAATATGCATATATTTTGTTCTGAAATAGATTGTTTTTTAAAAATATAAATGAGGGAAATTACTATTTTCTTATCTACTAATTCAAGGTTAATAAAGGAAACTTCTTGAGAAAATCTGCACATTCTTCTAGTAGTCTCTTCCACTCCTCTTCCACACCAGGAAGAGAAAAAATGCTGCTATTGTATGTAAAAGTATATTCTAGTTAGCAGAACTAAAACCAAGTTTTGGATGGTTTAGTGACAAAATAAAATGAGGAAGCTGATTTTTGCAAATTACAATGTTAAGATTGAAAGATAAAAATTATCCAGGAAGATGTTCTGTTGTGAGACCAAAGAGAAGTTTTTGTAATATATTGTGGGAATTCATTGCTACATGGGGATGATGAGATGATTCAGAATGTTGCAGAAAAAGCAGAAGTGTGGAATATAGCTCTTCTCTGTTTCGCTGACTGTTAATAGCATTTTTCTGTTCCAGGAGTAAGTGGATGGGTTTTTTTAGTGCAGTTTCTAAAGGTGGTTATTATAAATTCAAGATGTTTTAAGTAATTTCTCACGTGAAACTCGCTTGATATTTAAATAAACCACAAAGTACTAGCAAAGCTTCATGAGGTAGAAAGCTGCTACGGCAGGTAGAATCACAAAATTTCTTGCATCAGATGTAAACACTGACAGGATTACAGGATTGCACTATGGTGCCAGGCAACAAGACTTCCAGGAAACTGGTTTCTTGGTTTACAGAGTGCATTTGGCTAACATTTCTACCAACATTAAAATACATAGCTAATTTGGGTTAGACTATAAAATGGGTCAGCAAAGGTATGAATGAGTGCTCCTGTTCAATAATTAGGGTAATAAAGTCTTGGATTTTAGTACTGTATGCTAATACATCACGTGTTAACTAATCTTAGTGAGTAATGATTTTCCAGGAAGCAATTTCTAAAGTGTTCTGTCTTTAGGTTTAATGCTGGTTGAGTTTTGTGGGTTTTAATTACTATTATTATTTCCATTTTAATTAAAGCTGTTGTAGTTTCCTTTTCTAATCACTAAGTCTCTCTCCCTTATTCCCTTTCTCTTCCCATTTGGGGAGGGAAGGGAGTTAACAGAGAGCGTCTGTTACAGGTCTAAGGGGCTGCCCTGACCCTGACCATGACACGTGCTTAAAGGTAACCTGAAAGAAAAGATGATTCTGCTTTTGTGTAGTTTGTAACAGACAAGCAAGTCAAGTGGTAAATAGCCAATTTCTTTGGATGTATCTGCACTACATGCTGAGGTTTAACTTCCATCGTACTCCAATGTAGCAAAAGGCTTCCTAAGGCTGAAGATTTCTAGTTCCTAGAAACTTTGGGCATGAGCAGTTCTTACTGCAGAAGTCAGTGACTTGAAAAGCTGCCTCACAAATTGGTGTAAAGGACCAACACCATGACAGTGGTCTGTCTGCCTCCTTTCACAGCACTGAAACTGTGCTTCTCACCATGTCCCAGAATTATTTTGATCATGGTCTTGCACTGTTCCTCCTTGCCCTGCATCTTAAGTCTTTTCCCATTCACCAAAACCTGAGAGGTGGAGGCAGTATGATGACATCCTCCTGAAGTTACAGTAGCTGTAGCATGTGCCTTGTATGTGCCTCCTGTCTATCATCCTGCCAGGCCTGTTAACACTTTCCATTGAAATATTCTGCAAGAGGATCAGGAAGGAGGAACAAGGCAGAAGCAGCTTTAGTGTTTAACAGGCAATAAGGCATCAGGTAGGTTTGTTCCTTTGCTGATGAATGAATGCACTCTGTTGATCGAAGTATGAGTCATCTCAATATTCAGGTGAGGCTTCAAAGAAGTTCAAGATCATTACATGTGCTGTTAGATAAAATGACAGGGTGACTCTGTTGAACTGGTAATGGGGGTGTTACAGTGTTACAAAGAATTTATGGTCTCAGCCCTCTTGCTGAGAGGTTGGTGGGTGTTTGCTAGCCTTCAAGACTTCTCTCCAAGCAGG
This sequence comes from Megaceryle torquata, assembly GCA_024611175.1. Taxonomy (NCBI): domain Eukaryota; kingdom Metazoa; phylum Chordata; class Aves; order Coraciiformes; family Cerylidae; genus Megaceryle; species Megaceryle torquata. Next base: position 30,426 of record JANIJG010007617.1, read on the forward strand.
ACAGGGCAAGCTCCCCAGTTCATGCCAGTATTGCTCATGTCCTAAGGATGAATAAATGACTTAAGTCTTGGAGGTCATCAGGTTGGTATCTCATACAAGCTTGAGCAAATATTTAAAGTTAAAAATTCACCACAACATTGTATTTCTTTCCAGAAGTATGTAGGTACTGATACTGCCACAGTGGATGGTGATAACAGTGTGTGCTTGCACGCACGTCAAACATTTGACGTATTAGCAGTGGCTGGTAGTGAGGTTTTTTTCTTTTGAATGCTGCAAACTTCAGGGATTTGTCAGACACTCAGCACTGGTGCATTTCTGCAGGGTTGTAAAAGGTGTGTTGTGTAAACCACACCAGTATGACTAAGGAACTTCATTATAGTTGCTCGGTGATGAAAAATATTTGTGTATTTGAACGTCTCAAAGAGATTGGGCAATAGTATGCTGTGAAAACTTGCATTTCATATGAAGAAAACGTGTTCAAGTTGATAGCATGGTTTTGAGTATGTTTTTGGGGGTTTAGGTAAATAATAAAAACTATTTTTTTAGTGGATTAATTTTAATAGCTAGAGATCTCAACTGAAATGAGTCACCTGTGCTAAAAGTGTGCAGATATTTTTCTACTTTTTCTTCTTTTTAGTTCATTGTAGAAAGCTCCACATACTGCACCATCCAGTAGATCACTCTTTTTGTGGTGGGTGATGAAGCAACTGCATACAGCCTTTCTCACTGGCCCCAAGACAGACTCTTGTGCATGGCTTACTAATACACCATCAACTGCCCTGCAACCCATCTGCCTCCCAAGGCATCCCTCTGATTCAGAGGGCTCTTTCCTAGAGCTCTGACTTAGCACATGTGCTGGATTTCTCACTCACCTGATGAGAAGATGGGTGCTTGTATTTATAACACTTGTATTTAGTTCAGAGTCCAAAACCCCAAGTAACCTTTGCAACATCTAGTGGAAGAAAAACATTCTTCTTTATCCAACAAAAGCCTTCATCTCATCCCCCGTCTTTTGACAGGATGTGAGAGGCAGGGGAATGGAAGCACCATTGCAGCTTTCCTGCATGGTATGAAAAGGCATCCTGGGGTGCAACCATCTGCCTTTCAGTTTTGCTTCTCTGTACAGATTTCCTTTGTGTTGTTTCAAAGACCCAGGTTTAAAATGCAGCCTCGTGGTTTTCCCTCCCGGGGAAAGGGGACACCATGAAGGGCTGGGGCCCTTGTGCAGGTAAGGGGCAGAGCAGCAGCATGAATAAAGTGAAGGAGTAGCATTAGCCTACTGGTGCTGTTCAGATGCCCATTCAACTGGTGTATCCACCAAACCATTCCTTATCTTTGCTTCTCAGATAGGAAGTTTTGGAAAAAAGGGAGTCAAACTCAAGCATTTACCTGGGAGTTAGTTGCCATTTATCCAAGCTCCGGGAAAAGAGGCATTCTTGGACTGACGCTGAAGTGGTTTCATTTTCAGACAGTTACAAAACTTGTAGTATTACATTGAATGCTGTAGTTCTTTTAAAATATTATTTAGTATGTACTTTCCACTTTTCTCTCTAGGAAGGAGATAAGACATCTGAACTTACTGCAGCCATGCTAAGCAGTCAGCCGTGCTCACGGTTTGTTTTCTGTGGCATCCCTTCACCAGGGAAGAGATCTTGATACCTAGAGGAGTATTTTTGATTTTGTCACACCTCTAAGGCTACACATAATTTTCCATCTCTTTTGTCTAGAAAGAGCATCCTGAAGGCCAGTGTGGTTTAGGATTGCATGCCAGGTGGTGAGCAGAAACAGGAGGCAAACAATCACCACCCTAAGTTTGAAACTTTCAGATTTCAAGCATTTTGGTTTTATTCAAAGTAGGTGTTTTGCAAAGGTAGCAGAAAACCTGGTGTTCTATAATTTAAATATATATATATAAAAATGTAAGCTTTCCTATAAAAGAAAAAGCCAACAAGCCAGTTCTGATGTAAATTCTTAGTTTTTACTTGTGTTACATAGAATGTGATGTATGATAAATGTAAGAGCATTGACAGCACTTTCTCCTATATGTTCCCTAGTTCATGTTTCGAAGCATTCACTTTTCAGTTTCTAACAATCTACTGCAATACATAATTAGGACTATAAAGTACCCAGTAGTGGCTTCTGCACGTTTTGGCTCAGAAATGTAAGATATATCTTGAAAGAAAATGCCTGAGTTTTCAAAAAGAGGCTGCTTTCACATAGTGATAGAAAATGAGAGAGTATCAACCTGAACAAGAAATACTTGAGGCAGGATCAGGGATTAGAACACAAAAGTAATCAAGCTAACATGCAATACTGAATTGTCTGGAGATCCTCTGAGCTGAATGGGGCTTGACTCTACTTACTGCCTTCAAAGCCTTTATTCAACACCTTCAGAGCAAGCCAATAACATGTTAAACTGCACAGGACAGTGTGTTTGCTCCTGTAAATCGGTGGTTATAATGAGCAGCTGGTAAATAAATACAGCCTATAGCCTTTGTATTGTGCTACATGACTGTTCTGTTTAAAAAGAAGCATTTCCTTTTACCTTACATATGATCATTTTAAAACCCGGCCATCACAGAGCTCTACGTTTTTGGTTGTGGTTTGATGTGGCTCTAGCAGAAGGATCTCCACCTGCGTTGCCCCACTGTCTCACCAGGCTCCCCCAGGACTAATGGGGAATAGCACCACTGCCAGCAGCCAGGCAGGTGCATGACCTGCACCTCACACCTTGCCTTGCAAAGTCCCCAGTGAAGTCAGCTCTGCGCACGTTGCCTACCTGGCAAGCTGGGTGCCGCACCCATTCCTCCCACTTCTCACCCCCAACTGAGTTTCTGTCCAGTATTACAGCTGTAGCCCGTCCAGCCCAAGTGGGGTTAGACCCCAGCTTCTCTTGCAGGTCAGTGGGGCTCTGACACTGCACTTTGTAGTTCTGTGACTAGCTAAAACCCATCAGCATGTCCTTTAGCTTTTCTTGAGGTAGGTGATCGGGCAGCAAGCCCAGCTGCTGGCCCTAAGCCAAGAACATTTAACTCCATTTGGCAACTGAGCACCACAGAGCCACTGGCTCACTCCCTCCCAGTGGGATCGGGGAGAGAATCGGAATGGTAAAAGTGAGAAAAGTCATGGGTTGAGATAAAGACAGCTTAATAGGTAAAGCAAAAGCTACGTGCAAAAGCATAGCAAAGAACTCGTTCACCACTACCTAGTGGCAGGCAGGTGTTCAGCCATCTCCAGGAAAGCCAGGCTCCATCACAGGGACAGCTACATGGGAAGACAAATGCCATTACTCCAAACAAACTCCCTCCTTCTTCCCCCAGCTATATATGCTGAGCATGGCATTATATGGTATGGAATATTCTTTGGTCGGTGGGGTTCAGCTGTCCTGTGTCCCTCTCACAACTTCTTGGCACCCCTGATCTACTCACTGGTGTAGTGGTATGAGAAGTGGAGAAGGCCTTGGCTCTGTGTGAGGAGCTCTGCTCAACAATAATGAAAAACATCTCTACTACCAACGCTGTTTTCAGCACAAATTCAAACCAGAGCCTCGTACTGGCTATTATGGAGAAAATTAACTCTATCCCAGCCCGAACCAGCACAGTATTGAAAGGAACTTTAAGAAGATCAAAAAGGTCTGGCTTCATAACCCTTAGAAACTGTGTAGAGGTGAGGGGAAGTGAAGGTCGTAGCTTTATTTTGCCATGCAGGCAGGCCCTCCGCACTAGCTGCAGGAAAGAAGCCCATCAGCCATTTCTATCCCAAGTGCTCTCTGGCTCTAAGGATTGCTCCTCTGAAGAAAAATCAGATCACAGCAGAACAGGTAAAGGGTTTTTTCTAATATCCTCTTAATCTTTTGTGTTTAAAATCATTTATCTTTTTGCAAACATGGAGCAACTTATAAATTACTTTTCTTTTTCCTGTCAAGGGTTAAATCTAAATACACAAGTGAAAGAACAACTTCCTTATTTGCTCAAGTCAGAAACAAGCTCCCAGCTTATTTCAGAGCAGTGTGTGAACACAGGGAGGCAGAGAAGGTGGTGTAATGACACTGTCAGCTCTGCCAGATCCTCAGACCTGACAAACTGGTGCTGCTGAGAAGCACTGCCTTGTCATGTGCCACCACAGAGGATTCCCGCTCCCTTTGCAAGAGGAGGGTCATCGTGGGTTGTGCCCAGGTTTGAACAGTGATGCCACCAGCTGCAGCTGCTCTCTAGCTGAACAAGACAGTTGCTGCTGGGTTGTTGGTGTGGGTGATGAGTCTTTTAGAGGTCAAGAGGCTGCTTTGCACTGTCCCAAGTCAGGTCACAGGCACTGTCCCGAGTTAGGTCACAGGAACTGACCCTGTGCACAGATCAAGGTGTTTTAGGAGAGCTCCTGAAGCACATCTTCCACATTTCTTTCCCCTATCAGCAGTCTGACCCACCAGCTCCTGCCGTCAGCCAAAGGAAAGTACTTGAGGGGGCCTTGAGCTGTGCTGGAGTGCCAAGGCTGGCACTGGCAGGGTTGCATGGGCAGAGAGAGGATAGTGGATGGGATGGGACAGGACAGAAGGCTCTCTCCGGTGCTGGAGGCAGGTGCCAACAAGAGGGCGGTTGTGCCAGGGTGGATCAGAGAGCAAGGTGGGAGGCTGCCTGAGGCATGGCCGAGACTCAAGGATAGTGTAAGGCGGTATCTAGAGGCAGTAAGGAGAAGGCAGCGGTTACCAGGCAGTTGTACAGCAAGGGATGGCGCCAGTTCAGAGGAGGGCTGGAAAGGGAAGGCTCAGAGTGGGAGAAGCAGGTGAATGGACGGCCGTGCTGAGGAGAACTGGGAAGGCACTTCCCAGCGGCAGGAGGGAGGGCTGTGGGCGTGGTGACCGAACTTCTTGTAAAAGGAGGTGGAGAAAGGAAAGGGAGGGACAAGAGGGGAAAAAAAAAAAAAAAACCACCCAAAAAACACCACCCACCCTGCATGTCAAGTCTGAGGAAATGCTGTGGGAACTACAAGCAGGCGCCTTTTTTTTTTTTTTTTTTTTTTGGGTAATTCTTCTTCTTCTCTCTTCTCCCCTCGTGTAGCTGAGAGGAAGGAAAGGAAGAAAGAGAAGTAGCTAGGTCAAATGTGCCTCACTCTGCTGCCGGGGCGTGGGGGCTTGGCTGGAAGGATCTAGTTTCTCTTCGGTGGCAGGAAAAGCAGCCGCAGGAGGAGGCAGAGACGGACACCCAAACATGCCCGTCCCGTCAGGCTGCTGGCTGCTTCTCCTTTGCCTCGCTGCTGCTGGCAAACAGGTAAGGCTGTGCTGCCAGGGCCGAGCGGGAGGAGGGGAAGGCAGGTGTTACATCTCACCCGGGGATGTTTGTTTCTTCGCCTGTCGCTCCGAGGAGGTGGCGAAGTCAGAGCCCGTGGTATTTTGCACTGCTGGCACTGGCAGAGGGGTTTAGCAAAACAGCTTCACCTGCCTTCTTTTTCCCTTCTGGCGTTCGGTTTCTGTTTTTTCTTCCCTGCAACTTGCCCTGTCTCGCAAGCTTTTCTTGTTTTAAAGTCAAAATAACCCAAACCCAAAGCTCCAAAGGAAGCCAAAGGATCTGCAGGGAAAACAGCCTGCTGCTGCCCAGGGCAGGGTGTGAGAAACCAGAAAATATTTGCAGTGAGGTTGTTGAGGGATTTAATTTGCATGTAGAGTAAAAATACGGCAGACTCCACCCTACCAAACAGATTTATTCAAGAGAGCATGAGCACACTTGTCCCTTAGATGTGGGACAAGCACATACATTCTTTGCAGCCCAGCTACAGATTTTCATCCTTCCCTGGCAGGGTGCAGTCCCCTTCACACTCTGACCACCCCGCCATCCTGAATGTAGGCAACCCTTGAGCAACGCTGGAAGATGAAATGGTGTTGTGACCCCAGGTCCACTGGTGGGACACTGAGGCCTACACTGGCTACGTGACTTGCTTGGAGGTTTGCCAGTCACATGTGATAAGAATCGTGGAAACAAACCCTAATCCCAGGTCAGATGCCCCAAAAGGGCAGCGTGTTCCTCCAGAGGGGAAGGATCCGAGCAATGTGGCTGTTTGCAAACAGAGCATGCTTTTATTTTTTTCCTCTTCGTGCAATGCCAGGTTGGTAATGGTCAGCGTGTTTTATGATTGGGATTATTGCTGGTCTTCCTCTGTTTTCAGAAAGACCATTTTCTACAGCCAGGTCTTGCTGAACCTTGTGAATGGCATGCATCATTCCTCCAAGCAGTTGGAATTTGTAGAATCTTGCTTTGACTTTTCTAATTATACAGCTTAAAAATGATTCCTTTCCCTTTGAGTTATTTAGACCCTTCTAGACTGGCAGGCTGTTTGCAAATCCCATGCTACAGGCACTTAATTTCCTTCATTAATCAACATTTCTACCATTTGTATTTCTTTTATTTGAACTTCTAGTATTTCTCTGTGCCTCATTATTCTTGATTGCTTGTGTCATTTTAAGTGCTTCCTTCAACATAGTGCTGTAAATGGGCCATGGCTGGGTTCACTGAGAGCAAGGTGCAGCTTCAAGGGAGAAGAAAAAAAAAAAAATTCAAAACAAAACAAAAAAACCTCTACCATCTACAGTTTACAATTTAATGTCTGACCACATAGTTCTGAGAGCCTTTCCTCTGGATCCCTGGTACTAAATATGTTGCCTAAAACCACAGATGCCTTTTTTCCCCTCTGAAACATATGTTTCATTCTGTCCACCCTTGCTCCTTAGTTTTCTCTTAAATTGCTGCTTTCAAGGTGTCTTCCATAAGTATATGAATGAGCCTGTATATTTCAAAAGTGCTTTTTACATCATAGCTTTCAGGTGGTTTGCCCTGTTCCTCAGTATCCTCTTTATCTGTCTCTTATGTTCTCTTTTTTTCTTTTTTTTTTTTTTTTTTTTTTTTCTGCTGTGATGTTCAGGACTGCAATCAATGCAGCATGATGAGCACACCTCAGTGTTCTTTGTACCTTTGCTTCAGGTCACTAACCATTACATACTTGCTTCCTTCTGGAGCCATTTGGGCTTGATGCACTTGCTCCTTTTGGAATCTCCTTATCCCATGGAACCTGTGCTCAACTCTTGGAAATGCACATTTCCATGCTAGAGGTTCTAGTATGTTTCAGGTACCCTGATGTAGTAGCCAGGAGATGTTCCTCTTTATTTCTCACCTCTCCACTCATAGTCTTCCAGAAGATGCAAGGCAAAGAACTTGTATTTCTTTGGAGCTAACGTGTAAAGTCTTTCCACTTCCTCCAACACATGCCTAATTCTAAGTGTGTAAGTGTTTGCACAGGGTGCAATTTTCCATAGCCAGTGCTTTGGACAAGTAGTGCAAAAGAGTAGGGGGCTCCAGGAAAGTTGTAGTGTAAGTTTACATAAAATAAGCCATACTTTGTCAAGAGTCTGTTAATCTAATATCTGGTCTGCAACAGTGAGCAGTAGCAGAACTTGAGAGTCAAGAATGTGAAAGCAAGACAAGCATGGAGAGACACTGTTCCCAGAGATCCTTTCAGGTTCTCCTTTGCCTGAATAATTTGAACAGTGGTTTCTTGTAAGGGTGCTATTTTCTGATGGAACAAATTGTGAGAATAAGTGTGGCAGGGCTGAAGTTTGTCTGGTAGCACTTGAGTTGGTTTAGAGTTGATAATATTGAGGGGTAGTGGTAGGGCAGTGATATTTGCAATGCATTTGCTGCAAAGAATGGGAAATAATCAGAAATGTAAGTTGATAAGTACTCATAATTCTGCTGAGAGTAGACATGATCTTCATCATCATTTTCACCAAAAAGGAAACGGGAACAGAGAATTCATGACTTACTCTAGGTCACACACAATGAGCAGAGCTCAGCCCTCCTTGTCTTGTGCTTCAGCCACAAGATGATCTTTCCAAGTGATTCGTCTTGGGTGACTGTCAGAGGACAGAGTATTTTGCTTTCTGAGGCATGACCTGCTCAGCTTCCTTGTAGACAATAGTCACAGCCCATTCCTTGCTTAACTCTGATGGAAAGCATAAATGTTTCAATCACAGATGTGAGTTAAAGCCTTTAAGAAAGTGTTTGCAAATATACAGTAAACCACTTGCCTCGTTTAATGCCAAGGACTCTTCTTCCCTTGTGTGGCAGTGGAATGGGTTCTTCCACTATGCAATATTTATTTTATAGGGAAAGTTTGCTCACTGGAAGCATCTGGAATTCTTTGTAATATAAAAACAAATTGGCCAAAATATAGATTATCTTTTAACTTCCTGAAATACATGGTGTTTTATGATGAAAGGGGAGAAAATGAGCATAAAGATGTCCATGGTGCATTATCTCATGGGCTCTTCTGGTCCAGAGTTCCTGCTCTGATCAAGGACAAAGGAATTACTCAGTAGAGCAAAACTTCTATAATATCTGATCTAAATGCCTGGATTTATTGTTGTTAACAGTATGGATTTAAAAGTTACTGTAATTCAATTAGTTCACTTGTCAAAACACCCTTGCAGGAACGGTTCCTGTAAGGGAAACTGAAGTTTTTCATTGCTTTGTGGTTTCCCCCAAAACATAGGAAAAAATCTTACGGCACCTCATATAAAAGGAATATAATGCATATAGAACTAATCAAATCCACAACTTAAGAAACTTCTGACATTTCTTTTTTCATGTTAAGCATCATCTTCCTGATGTAATTTCTTCTTTCCCACAAATAAGACCAAAACAAACCTTCACCACATTTCACAAGTTAGTAGAATTCAAAGCTTATCAGACATCTTGAGGGTACTGACCAATGACATTTATGGCAGAGGGTGTTCTTCATACCATGCCAGAAGAAAAAATAAAAATAAAAATGCAGGTCAAGGAGAGGGATTAACTGTAGCCCTAAGGAACTAAGGAAATGTTTCTATTGCTTGTTACTGTCATCCCAAGCACCCTCAAGCTCAGAAGAGTGGGATGTCATTTGACCACTCTGCAAGAACCAGTGCAGATGGTAGAAGGGAATGCATACATTGCTACAGCATAGAAAATTAAGAAAACCTCAAAGTGGTGTTCTCTGGCATTTATACCTTAATGCTATTTAGAGGAATAATATATGAGTCATTTTACTATGTTTATCCATCTGTCCCTTCGAGTTCAAGAGATGCAAGACTCTGCTGTAGTTAAGTACTCATAGACGCATACAGACGCAACAAAAACCCCTCCTGCAAGGCTGTCCTTCTCCTGCTACTCCCTGCCAACCTCTTCTCTGTGTGACCGGGTCTCCAGGAGGTGTTTGTGGTAACCAGAGCCAGGAGGGTTCCTGCCACCACATGCTGTGACCACAGAATCCAGACCTCCTTCCATTCCATAGCTGGTGCTGTAAGAGGATGCTCTGCAGTGTGAAGACTGCTGGACACTTGGAGAAGGTGTTTGCTTCAAATGCTGTCTTGAGAGAAGACAGAAACAGAGATGGCTGGTTCATTGCATCTGCAGCTGCAACTGTGCTTCTTGCAGAGGCTGCCCTCTTCCTTTCCATGGAAGCTCAATTTGCCAGGCACTGGCTTCTGCTGCAGCTGCTCACCCTCTGATTTAAGTGTGCATTGGTTGGCATTGCCTGCATGGAGAAGCAGCTGCTCTGAGAATGGTTCATTACCACCGATGGAAAGCGCAAAAGCAAATATTTGTCTGTTATAAATGCAATATGAAAATGAAGTGCATTTTAATCAGGTTGCACTATGGACTTGGGTAGGCCTCAGACTGCACAACACAATAGCGTGCCTGCAAGAACTTGCCTCATATTACAACTTACTCTTCCTTGAAAATGGTCCAAAGTACATATAGTAAAAGACTGCTGTTGAACCTCCACGAGCAGCGATGGCTAAAAGTTACAGGGTAGCCTGCAGGAGGGAATCCTGCTCTACAGGCTGCACTGGCACCCAGAGCTGTCTGCTGTTGTGTCTGCTCCATCACAGCAGGGTTTGATGTGATGTTTCAGCTAATGGGAGATGCAAGTTTCCTGATATTTCTTTGTGTATCACCACAGTGTCCAAACATATTTGTGATGTCATGCCTCAAGGAAAGCTCAGCACTGCAGCAGAAGAGCAACACTGACTTTTGCCCAGCTCTCCAGGACATGCTCATTTTTTGTCCCATACTATGCAGCAACCTCAGCTGCTCTTCACAGTGCTTCCCATGGTTATTATTTTTGTTTTCCTTTTCAGGGCGTGAGTTCTCTGGGCCAAGGGCTTGGCTTTCCTTGGTGTTTGTACAATGCTTAGGATGTCATGGCTGCAAACAAAGTCAGTGAGTCATTGATCATCACAGGATAGAGCCCTGTCCATTATCCACTGAAGTCACGGGGAGGGTCTCCCCATGCAGGCTCAGGGAGGGAGTGGATACCTTCCCCTGTCTGGCTGCCATCACACAGGCTGCAGCATCCAACTCTCACCCTTATTCTCTTGGTCCTCTTCTGCCTACAACCCCACCAGGATCCCCACAGTGGAGACATATTTTGCACACCACTTGGCCATTATGTATGCATGGTGGCTCCCTGCCTGTTCTCTACAACGTCCCCAAAGGAGAGGCTGAAGCCGGGGCTGTGGAAAAGGATGACAGCACAGCAGGCAGGCACAGAGGTGAGACCCAGAGCTGTCTCTCAACTCTGCAGAATGCACTGGCTGCTCCCCCCTTGAAATCTAGATAAAAGAGACCAGGAAAGGCTGTGTTTGCTACAAGAGCCAAGCTAGCCAGTTTAATCCACCCTGCAAGAGCCAATTAGCCAAGGAGGGGGGAAAAAATGAGGTCATTCACCCTCACCACTTTGTGGCTACTCTAAAAGAAAAAAAAATACATAGGTTCTATACAAGGATGACAAAGAACGTTTGTGACTGCAGATGGGTACAGAATATATTTAGTCAGTGGTCAAAGTGGAGGGAAAAGAAAAGAAATCATGTATGGAAAAAAAAATACTGTGAAGTTTTGTTAGGCAACCAGTTAATCTGGAATAGAGATAGGGAAAAAATGTGCTACTAGGTTCATATGAAGTCCTACATATTGCTTAGGTAGCACAGAAGGGAATCTATTTTGAGCATGTTATTTTGCCACAGCAAATAGTTTTGCCTTATAATAAGTGTCGTGTTTTTCAGTAACTTGTCATTGTTTAGTATCAAGGATGAGGTGATTCTTAGAATCTGTTCTTACAGGAAAAAAAATTCTCATGTGCAGTACCACATGTAGTAAAACAGGTTACTTGTGGAAATGAGCCAAAGCCCATTCAAATCACGGGGGAATATTTCTACCAACTTGACTGGCCCACAATCCCTGACAGAGCTGGTTTCTTGTGGTGACACCTAAAGAGTAAATAAACCAATTCTCATTTCAGTCCTGAGCCCTTTAATAAGGGCAGCAATTCCTTCATGATGGAGAAGTTGCAGATCTGATCGTACAGTTCTTACTATAACTCACATCAAGGCAGAACACTCTGTGGGTGTTACACGCAGCCCCTCTATACAGCCATCATTCAAATTAAGGGCTACAGCCCTACCCCTATCCGTATCTCTGCCTCCAGAATATTCAGCATTTGCTCCATGTGCAATGCTAAAATGCAGGAGGAGGAAGGCAAAGCCTTTGCAGGACTTTTTACATGGACATGTAGGTATTAGCTTTGATAATGTCATTATTCTTGTTTTTATTTCTGCTTGTTTTGAACAGTTGTCTTGCTGTCACAGCTGTTAGTTCAGTATTTTAGTTTTGTTACATTTTGAGTTTTCACTCTCTGAGTCATCTTTAAAATATTTTACCTATTGGTCTTCAAATTGCTGTGGCTGTGAGGACATGTATGTTAAAGGTTTTGCATGAAAGTACACGCAACGTGCAGGTGCTGCCAACAGCCCAGTCAATGAACATGTTAGGTGTACCCTTCTGGCTGTGGCATGAAGACAGCTTTGTCTCTGAATGATGAATACTGTGCACGTGATGGCAAGTTTTCAGTCCTCAGAAGAAAGCTGGCTGATTCACAGGTTTGATTGGTAGCCATTTCAGCCCTGCCATCTATCACCACCATCACCTCCCATGTGATATACCAGAGGTTCCTGTCTGCCTTACCCTGCTGCCCCACTGAGAGAATAATCATTGCAGCACTTCTCCTTCACATAGTCTGCCAGCTAGAAATAACTCTGGTGGGTTTGGCGAGATTGGGGAATGGTCACTCCTGCTGGTGAAGCAGCATTACTTGTTCACGTCTGCTTTTAGATGCGTGCTAAAACAGAGGGGCAAGGGGAATAGTCAGGATGGGGCTTTTACCACTGTTTGCCCACTTCCTGGCTGCAAGTTACAGGTTTCTCTTGATCTCTTCATTATTGGTTTTATTCCTCATGTCCTTTCTGGATTCTTTAGGTATTCAAGCTTTAGGAGGGTTTCAAGGACCTATTTTTAAGAATGAAATAATACTTAGTTTTTAGCTGTTGCCATTTCCCGGCTATATTTTACCACGTGGTGGTAGTTCTGTGATGTGGTTTACTGGTCACTGGAAAGTTGACATCACCAAAAGCATTTCATTCACAATCTAAGATTTTCATGATGAATTACAGGCCTGCAAGTGAATAACTGGAATTGCAAAGCTGTGACTTGCATGCTGCTTTGATTGCATTTTATCATCAGTGAAGTCTGTCTATGAAGGAATTGTTGCATTCAATATCCATGTGATTATGATCTTTAACAGAAGACTTCTCTTTCCCCTTATAAACTCAAAAATTGTAAAAATTTCCAGAGTCATTCATTGTGCATGTTACTATTATGTGCCTCAGTAGAGTGCCTGGGAGCAGCAGCCATGGAGCAGCACCCATCAAGAGCCAGATTCTGTTTCATTCCTAAATAATTTTTTTAGGCAAGCCTCTGAAACTGGCAATGAGCTGAAGAAACTGGAGTTTTGCTTAGCAGTCCTGCTGACCCAAAACAGGTAGGAAGCTGGAAGGCTGTAGGCACTCAATTCATACCCATGAGAGAAGACAGAGGGGCTCATATTTGAAGGAGAAGAAAGAGCAGATGACTGCAGAGGCCATCCTAGCATCCAGGGTGCTGTGCTTGCAGAGGCTGCTTCAGAAAATGCAAGTCAAAGCTCAGTCCTCGAAAGCAAATAAAGCCCACAGTCCACAGAAATATTACAGTGCTACAGCAGGCAAGTCTAAGGACCTCAAAAGCAAGTGTTTTGAATAACCTCAAACTCCAAAGTATAAAGAACAAGTGTTGTGCAAGGCAGGACAGACTATAGTTGTCTCTCCTGTAGGTACTCTGGTTCTGTAATATGAAATGGAGAAAAAAATGTGCTTTGCTCAGGGAAGTGATGACAGATGACTTGAATACTCTCCAGAAACAGCTACACTAAGCAAGAAGGTGTCATCTTAAGATAGTTAAGATAGATGTGTCCCTTTTACATCTCAGTTTTTGAAAAACTAAGATTATTGATAATGAGCAATCCTCATAGAGGTCTCAAGTTCTTGTTTAGAAGTGACATGGGAAAAGTCTGTGGAAACCCCCAAGCTTGTTCTTCCAGATTTTTTCTTTTAAAGGAAAGAGGCCCATGCAACTCTATCTTCTCTGAAAAGTCTGTCTGAACATTCATCTGAGTGAAAAGTAATTTTAGCATCCATGACACACAGCTTCTGCTGCCATCCGATTGCTCAACAGCACCAAGAATAAATATTTCCTTTAGCCTGAGGAGAGGAATCTGAATGCTGCTGGTTCCCCCTTCAGAAGCACCTGTGTGTGCTTTTTCAAGGTCTGAGTAACACAGTGGTGCTTTGTAGCTCTGAGTCATCAAAGTTCTCCAACCCTACAAGCAGACTCTTGCTTAGCGTCCTTTTTAAAAAACAGAGAAAAAAAAAAAAAACAAAAGAAGCTGAAAAAGCTGCCTGCAGCTTGACACCAAAACACAAAGAGACTGCTTATTGACATAGAGTGTAGATTTATGCAGCTGCAGCTGTGAGTTACACAGTAACAATAGCCCTCTTTATGCAGTAAAGCATGGAGGTATGAAATAGTTTCCCAAAGGTAGCTGAGCAATTAGCCTGCTCCCTTAGCCCCTGGCGCCAGCAGATTGCTCCTTCTCAGTCCAGGTTGTGATTCTCAGAAATTATTCCAGACCCTTTAGCTGAATGCTTTTTAGCAAATTTGCATATCGTTCCTTAAAAAGGATGCCTTTGCCCTTGTTTGACGCTTCAGTAAGTTTTTAGTTTTTTCTTCTAAAGAGGAACTATTGAACTGGGGCAAACGAGGAAGAGGAGAACATTCTGTGACAAAAAGCGAGTGACTGGACCTGTTGTCTCATCATTTTTATTGACTTTTTGGATGTCTGGGAATAGATAATCAGTCACTCAAGACCTTCTCTGTACTGCTTGGTCCCACAGTGTTGCCTCAACCCCATGCTGGCCAGATTAGTGTTGCACCAGATGCTGCCTGAAGTGCACTACAGAAAATCAGCTCCTTCAATTACAGGAGTGTTTTCCGCATTTCCCCTGGGACACTAAGCGGTGTCACTGTTCAAGCTGCCAGGCTGGCCTGGCTTTTCATTTCCTAGATCACCTCTCACCTCTCCAGCACTGATCGTTATCCTATGCCTCTCCTGGGAGGTGCTGTGTAAACACAAAGTCTGATGTTTGTTCAAAAAAATAGTATAATCTGATCATGAGATAGGTACTGCTAATGAATGCAAAGAAAGAGACAAAGAAACAATGAAACAACAAAACATTTATTGTAAGATCAGACTCTTTATTTGACCTGAGATTGTTGTAATGATAAAAAAAGAAATTGCTGTAAGTTGTTTATAAACTGCAAAAACATAGAAGGCCTCTGACTTGAGGTACTTACTCCGTTGGAGACACAGCTAGCACAGTTTTGATAAACACAAGTCGTGCACCAACCCATGGCTCAAACTCCAAGCCAGAAACTAGAGGTTTGAAGAAAAATTTCAACCTTTTTGGTCATCTTTAAGTTACATGACCCTTCCCAGCATTAGAAGAGGACAAGGCGCTTAGGGAAAAATATTTTTTATCTAAATAAATTGCAATTGCTGAAACTAGAAGAGAAGAAGAGAGGAGCAGTAAAGACAGAAGAAACAAGGGGAGAATGCTAAGTAGGGGAATGGAAACCAGTATCAGTAGGCACAGGGGTGTCCTATGTCATTAGATGGCAAAAGCTCCCCTGAACCAGCAGCAGAAGGTTTATTGCAGCTTTCTCCAAGTAACTGAGATTTTAACACCTGTATCCAGTAAAGAAGGATTCCTTGCTATAGGCCAGATTTTGAATGATCTATTTATTGCAAGATCAACAATTAGTTGTAAGATGTTGAGTTTGCCTGGAGGACCACTGCTGGGAGACTCCTGGGCAGCCAGAGCGAGGACTGTGTGGGGCTGGGCACAGTGCTTGGTTGGCCAAGATCCCCAGCACAAGCCATGCCTTGAAGCCTGGCTGAGGGAGCCATGTGTGCTGGATTGCAGGTAGGACCACTGTGTGTGCAGGCAGCTGAGAGCAGGGAGGGGAAGTGAAGGTCCATAAGAGTTAGAAGCAACACTACTACCTGCTTTGCAGGTGCCCTCTCGTGTAACAGTTTGTGGTGATTTAGAAGGGGCTGCTTTCTGCTGGGTTTGCTTTGTTTTTTGAGAAGCAAAAAGCTGTTGGCTTAATTGTATCACCTCTCTGGACAGCTGTCTCAGTTCTGAGAGACCATCTCTGCAGGACACGGTGGGAACCATAAAAATCTGCAAGATTAAAGTTCAGTATTTTCTGGGGATAGCCAGAAATATTGTGTATCCCAGTGAGAAGCTGGGAACTTCTTCTTTTTTAGGAGTATAAATCACTCACATTACAAGTTTGCTTAATATTATACATTAAAACTGTCAGTTGCTCAGGTTTTGGCCTGAGGTCATATCTGTGGAGATTACAGAAGTATCTCTATGCCAATTTTTTTTATTTACAATTGTTTTAAAGACATAGATTTCAAATAATAGGGTACTGTAAGAAAAGGTTATATAGCAGGCCAAAAGTTCCTGACAAATTACAAGATTGTGTTATTTATTTATCACCTGGCTGTATTACAAGTCCCTGTGTGTACGGAATCAAGAACATAGTGTGTCTACAAAGCATCTCTGAAGTCATAAATGTTGGGTAATTTTTTACTGCTTATCTCTCTAAAATGCTATAGAGAAGTTTTCCTCATCGCTGACAGCACTGTGACTCTTCAAACTAGGTAGGTCGGGAGCTCTCCAGGTATATTGGTTGTCATGTCCTCTCTTCTTATCCACTCCAGCTGTCACTACAGATCACTCCACCATGTGAAAGCGAACAACACTATGAATACTCTGGACGGTGCTGCACAAAGTGTGAGCCAGGTATGTGAGCACTGGGTTGTACTGGCTTCATAACTGAAAAGCTCATTAGAAACAGCTCTGTGAGTCAGTAAGACAGCTTGTTCTTGTGACACTGCTAATCTGTTGGCACATAGCCTTGCAGGTGCATGATTTCAAGCTTACAAATGCCTTCCAGTGCAGGAGTGGTCCTGCTGACCTCAGCAAAAAACATAGCAGCTGTTTTGTTAGGATAGCACTTAACCACTACAGAAGAAGGAAAGCAGCTTGATTCTTGTGCCTAAGTTGGACTGTTCCCAGGCCATAAGCTTCACAGATGCTTCAGTGCCACACAAAATGGGGACCAGACTGAGGAATTGAAAAGGTGGTAGGAAGAAATGATTGTGCACAGCAGTACAGCAGTGTTAGCCCAACCTGTTATTTTCCCCAAGCTCCTTAGACAGCTGGTGTGCAACTTGCAAACAATTTACTTGCCCTTCTGTCATTCACAGGAAAGTATATGTCTGCTAGATGCACTGGTACTTCTGATAGCATGTGCCAGCCATGTGGCCCAAATGAGTATATGGATGTCTGGAATGAAGAAGATAAATGCTTACTACATAAAATATGTGATCAAGGTGAGCTGTTCATACTGAGGGACCTTTTAATCCAAATTACTGAAAGCTGAAGATGGGAAAGGGGATCTAGAGAAGTTGCTTTGTTCAGGTACCTGACATTGGAGGCTGGACTTACAGAAGTGTCAGAGAGGGAGGTCCTCAGGCAGCAGAGATTCTGTGCTGAGCTGAGCACCGCAAGCATAGTCTTGCTGCTAATGATTATCTTCAGTGGGGCCATTCACTCCTGTAAGTTGGATCTTAAAGGTTGTCCTTTTGCCAAGCATACTACTTTCCCTAATATGTTTGTCTCATCCCTACGTAGAAACATAGAAATGTCTGGGTTGGAAGGGACCTCTAGAGGTCATCCAGTCCAACCCCCCTGCTGAGAGCAGG
>JANIJG010007617.1:53990-68672 GCA_024611175.1 Megaceryle torquata
CAAGCACCGATATAGGCTGGGCAGTGACTGGCTCGAGAGCAGCCCTGAAGAAAAGGACTTGGGGGTACTGGTGGATGGGGAGCTCAACATGAGCCATCAGTGTGCACTTGCAGCCCAGAACCCACCTTTTTGAGTAGATTGTTCCCCTTTTGTCTTGTAAGTGTTCATGCAACCTTCTGCACTGGCAGCTGCTCAGATCCTCCAGGACAGAGGAGTGAATCAACAGCAATTAGTGGCTGGCAGCATTTACACTTTTTCTTCTATCCTGGAAGATCTGAACAGATGCTAGAAGTGAAAGGTATCAGTTCTCAAATACACATCTCTATAGCATAACTTGCATGAACTGAGGGGAACCCTAGAAATATTTCCCAAACTTCTTTTTTTATTTTTCAACCTGCAACTAAAAATATAGCTCCACATTGGCAAGTACCAGGAACATGATGTCATGGGCCTTTGCATTTGTTGTCCTAATATTTTCCAGGTTAAAGCAACCTTGCCTGTGTGAATTCTCATTTTCTAGCTTTTATTGGGCACTCTGAATCAACTCAGTTTCTTACTTTGATTATTACTGATAATAAAGATTCTGCTCCTAGTAAAACCTTTACAAATCAACAGAACTTCAGACACATGGCAGGTTCCCAAACACTTATAAGCAGTTAGGATTAGTCTTACTGATGGTACTAAGGAACAGCAGAATCCAGTGACTCTTCTAGATTTATTAAATGCCTTCTTAAGAACTATGAATAGTCATCTCCCAAAGTTAAATGTTATTGCCTCTCAGGCCACCAGGTCTTTTTTTTCTGAACACCTACTGAGCCCAGCATCACCAATCACAGTTTCACAGCAGAACAGAATAACACTTCAAGACTCAAACAGAGCAGGGCTGCTCAACCTCAGCAGCTTCCCACCAATGAATAACTGAGATCTGCCTGTTCCTTCTTTGTCTAGAAAATAACCTACTGATGATCTATTTATTAAACATGTTTTTATTTTTAATTTATTTCAGGAGCCCTCTAGAGATGCATTTGTTACCATGAACATCATGAATGCTGCTGTCCCCCAGACCTCTGAAGGCATGTGTCTCCTGTGCCCCACTGGCTCTCATGCCACTGGAAACCCGTGCTGCACTAGCAGCCACGGTCCTTGCAGAAATGGGAGCCACAGCACGTCACCATGTGAGACAGGAGGAAGCATCCAAGAGTTTTCTGTGGTAACTGAGACTGATGATGACCATTTCCCACCAGTTCCCACAGAAGATGAATACATGGATAAGGATCTTAATACTGCTGATTATTTATCTTTACTGAGTCAAACTGCCAGTAAAACCATGTCATCATTTTCAGAACCGATGGAGGCAGGGGAGAATGACAGTTTAAATCAGTACTTTTCAGGGATTGGGAGCACAGAAGAAGAATCAGTCACTCAAGACTGTCACAATTCCTCTGACATAGATGTGGCACACAATGCCATAGATAAACTTCTTCAGAAATCTTGCCAACATGCCCACAGTTGCCTGAAGGAAACGGGGAACAAAGATACAGATTATTTTGCGACGAACTATGATTCAGAGAAGATCTGTGTGAGGTGTGGTATTGCATACAGGGAATCTCCCAGAAAGTGGAGCAAATCCTGTTATGCTGTAGCTGACAGTGCCTCCACCTCCCCAGAAAGTGGATCCTATACACAGTGCACCTGTAGTTTGAATTTTCTCTCTGCTGGTCAGAGCACTCTAGCAAGTGATCATGGTATGGAAGGTGTATCTTCAGATAGTACCAACATGAAGTACCAGAACACAAACAGAAGCACTTCAGGGACAAACAGCAGCACTTCAGACCACCCTCCAGCATCAGGTAAGCCCATTTATCTTGACCCATGCACAGTCATATGGGATTATTCTCTGTGCTAGCTCACTATTATACTAAGGGTCTGATTTAGGAGAAGTGGAGAATTGGAGAAGAATAAAATTATGCCTTTTCACTTAATTGCCTTGAAGCCAATCTGTAAAAAGAAAATGAAATAGTAAGGGTCATTTGGGTTTTTAGTGAATTCTGCAAATAGTATGAGCACTGTGAGGGACTGTTGTCCTGCCCTGATGCAACCAGCAATGCAGAGCCCATCTTCTGGCGGTTACTTCAGAAGCCATGCAATTCTGTTCCTGAAGTATTTTGGTGATAGCAGGTGTGTGTGTTGGAGAAAATTCAGGAGGAGAGTATAGGGACAGGCTGAGTCAGGAAAGTATTCATGCTCAGACAGACAATTTTCCATTCAACAGCCTGCATGCACATTTTTGCCATTAAGTTCTGTTACATTTATATGGTGGCCATTGAAACTGGCTGGAGCTGTAACAGGGTGGTCACAACTGGGTCTAAGAGATCATGTTCAATTTTCTGATTTTAGCTCTTTCTCTTGGTTTTAATTTGCTATGAGTGTTCACCTAAAAATAATTTCATACAGACATTGTTACTCCATATATAAGTACTCTGTCCCCTAAACAACTCAGAAATGCTGTAATTAATTTACTAATTGGCTACCAATTTGCTAATTGAGTAAATATATCAAAGTTATCAAATGAAAGCAAGGGAAAAAAAAATCACTGTAACAAAACTAGCAGAAGGGAAGTTATGAGCCTTTTCTGGAAGAAAACTTCCTCCCTCGGACTTTTTTTCAGTATAAAAGTCTGCAGTCTGTCTGACATGTGTCATTTAGATTATAATCTCTTAAAGTCAGATACTCTATTTTTATTTATGTCAATACGCTGCCAAGCATAATGAGACCTCCTTTTTGGCTGGGACTTGTAATTATTACTGTAATACAGAAAGCTGTTGTAAGCAGTTGCCCTTCTTTAAAACCATGCATGCCTTAAAGTGTCTTATGGAGACATTCTTGTCAGTCTGCCAAAGCCCAAAAGCAATGCTTTTGAAGGCCCTTGCTCTCTCAACATCCATGCCGTGTGGGAATCCAAAAGTGTGTAGAGTTCATCTTTCTAAGAGCAGATTCCCTTTCTGCTGGTTCAGTTTCCTGAAATCCTCACACAGTTTCACTGCCTGGTCTATACAAAATTAAGCAGTAGTAAAGAGAACACAAATTATCTTTTGTTGTTGTTGTAAGGTGACTCTGAGGTACAACTGAAAGTCAAGTAGTTTTTGGCATTGCAGAAGTACTGCTTTTCTTTCTAAACCTGACACAAAAAGGAAGAGAAAATATTAAGGAAGAATAAGGGCAAACAGGAGGGATTGGATTTAAGCAATGTGTTAGAAAGTGCCATCTTAGATCTGCACCATAGTTCTTTATATTGGATTTTAATTGTGTCTGTACCTTTGGGTATGTACATATTGTAGTGCCATCTGGTGAAACCTGAGCATAGATACTTTGTTGCTAATTTGGTATTTTTTAGGCTGGAAGATAACTGAGTGAGCTATGGGAAGTAGGAGAGTGTGGGTTAATTAATCTGTAGGTAATGTGACTTGCTGGCAGAGGGTTTTTTCTGTCTGCAGAATGGCCTTGCCCTGCTGGCAACACCTGGTTGCACAAAGAGTGAGACAGAGCTTAGCCATGGCTTCCACACTGAAGCACCCCAGCTACACTGGGGCTGCGCGTGGAGCTGCAACAGCACTGGTCGTTTTGCTGGGCCTTGGGAAATGCCCAGATGGTATAAATGTGCACGCAAAATAACTTTCTGTAAAGCTTCTCAAAGCAACTGAAGCCACCAGGCTTTGCACGCAGTCACAGTCTGCTAAGACAGAAGGTTATAAAAGAGGGTGGATGAAAAAATGAGAAGAAGGCAGCTGTGGGTAATGCCATGAATATTTGGTTTTAGTTCCCTAACACTCAACATGACAACAGAAATGGCAAACTATGTCCCTCCTGTGAAACCACCATAGAGGACCAGAAGTAAACCTCTAGACAGGTGCCACTTAGAGGGGGTTACCATCAGAGTTGAAGATAAGCCTTCAAGTGCTCTTTCAAACCCCACAAGCCAGTCAGAACATGAAGCGTCGGTTCTTGACCACCTCAAGTCATTTGCAGGGCTACAGCATGAAGCATGAGTGCAGGAAGACTTAGGTGACTTACAATTAGGAATGGTTTTGCAGAGCCTTTCACTTCCAGATCCCAAACCAGCCTGGTTCAGCAGCAACAAACAGTTCTTACCACCTAGAGGCCATTAGATGTTCAGAAAATTAATCACCTGTGTTGTTCCAGTTCTTAGTGAATAATTACCACAAAAATGAATCCATTATTGTAATTAATATCAAAAAGTAGTCTGAAGAGATCAAAAGGCTGAAACATTGCAGACAGCAGTGCCTTCACTTGTCCTCTGAAGATGTTCCTTATACTTTCCAGTGTGGAAGCACCTCCCTTAGTGTGGTCCAGGAAGTTGTTATGTCCATTTTCTGTGCTTTTGGGCCTCAAATATCCATTTGTTTCAGCATGGTGTTTCAGAAAACAGTGAAAATTTGCCAGCCACATTCAACTAAACATTATAAATTTGTTGATCTGCCTTCTCCCCCCCACCACCACCACATAGGTTTCTAAATTCTTAGTCTCATATTGAGCACTGGTAAACTTTTCTATAGTACCGTTTGTTGAGTGACTAGCAATCTGTATAAGGCAGACAGTTACTTATGTGCTGCCATTATGCCTAACAGTTTTGTTGATGGCAAACAGCTGAGCAGAATCAAACACAGGGGAAACAACCAGCAGGGAAAAAACTCCTCCAGAGAAAACTCTTCTGGACACTTCATGTTAATCAACAATGCTTGGAAAGAAAGCAAAGAATTAACAATGCAGTGGCTTAGCTAAATAAATAGGATTGCTCAACAATAGACACTTGAGTACTATCCAGACTCAGTTATGAGCAGGCACAAGTCTTAACTCAGAACAGCTGGAGCCCCGTGTCCATTGCAAACATCGCCCGAGGATGCTAGGAAAACAGCATTTCTCTGGGCTGGGTCGTGTTTAGCTGCAGTGAAAATGGGAATGTCTCAAGCGTTGAGGAACATAATGAGGAAAGGCACAAAATGTCTAAAAGGTGTCAGATCTGTTCACAAGTAATGATTAAGTGAAGCACAGGAGGAAAAACATTTCTTGAGAAGAGTGTTCATAAGCTAGGAAGATTTTTATTATTTTTACTTGGTTTCTTTGGTTTGTTTAATTTCAAACTTTTACCTAAGTCTGTTAGTTTGTTGTTGAAGGTTCTCAGTTATTTTCTTTCCGCTCTGAGGAAAATTTATTAATTCCCAGAGCCTTGTCCTGCTGTCACTTGAGTCAGCAACCCAGTCCTTGAATGGCAGAAAGATTGAACTGCAGAGGCAGTTTGGATGCAGCTTGGACATCTGGCAGCATGGGGAGCATGAGATAGTAGCAGTCTCACTTCCCAGAGTGCAACTGAGAGAGAAAATGTTTCCAGGCTTTCCAAACAGGCTCCCTGTGGATGACAGGTTTTGTCCTGAAGAAGCAAAAGTGGAAATAATGAAAAAGTCCAGTGGAAGGCATTGGTTATAAGAGCATCCTCGCATGATGGGAAAAAAATAGCGGAATGAGAGTAAAGCCAGCACAATGGATTAAGTTTACTGTACCAAGTGTCCATCTTATGAGAGGATGATATTAATCACGTGTCTTTTTTTCTTCTCCCTCCTTCCCCAGGAAATGTGACTGGAAACAGTAACTCCACCTTTATCTCAAGTGGACAAGTAATGAATTTCAAGGGTGACATCATTGTGGTCTACCTTAGCCAAAACTCCCAGGAAGGGGCAATGGCTTCAGGGCCAAGTGAGGAGAATGTGGGCAGCCCCGTGCAGGAAGAAAACCTCAGCCGCTGTGAGACTTTTGCTGGCAACACCCAGCACTACAAGGAGAAGTGTGTGGAGCAGCAGGGTGCCTGCCTGGCGCCGGGGTGCGGGGGGCTGCAGCGGCCTGCCAGACCCCTAGCCCAGGAGCAGGACCTGTCCTGCCATGGCCAGGCCTTGCAGCCTGTGCAGGAAGAGGGGAAGCTGGGACACTTCTCAGAGAAAGTTTTGAACTGAGATGAGCCAGTGTTCTTGCTGTGGGCAGGGGTGACAATGTGCAGTCTGTGAGAGGGTGTGGGGCTACAGATTTGGAGACTCTGTTGGTGCCCCTGATGTCTCCTGGGAAATTTTACAGCTGAAAAGGACCCTTGCGGCGCATCTGTCTGCAGTGGTGCTCTCGCTGAGAAGGCTACTGGTGGGGACAGGTGAACACGTGGAGCTGGGTGCGCTGCCCCCATTGCAGAAGGAGCAGCAGGGCGCTCTCCTTTCCCTCGCGGGGCAGCAGTCTCCCTGCCTGTCCCTCATTCCCTGACACCACTTCCTAGCAAGCACCAAAGAAGAGTTGAGGAGGTCCTTCAGGCTGGGGACTTTGTGAGGAGGAGAGCATTGCTGGCCAGGCACACAGGAGGGGATGATGGAGAGGGGATGACACGGTGCAGGACCATGCTGGAAGGGGCCCCTGAGCTCTGCCTTGGGGTTTCTTTTTGCAACTGAGCTGCACCCATTTTGCTGGGTCTTGGGGCCTTCTTGATGCCTCTGATGGTGGAGGAAAGCAGCTACCACCTCTGCCACTGAGCCTAGTGCCACTGCTGACCTTTGCCTCCATGTGGTGATTGGGCAGGTGGTGTCAGCCCTTCTCTTCTTTCCCCAAGGGAGCAGATGCTCCAGTCTCAAACCAGTGCTAGAGGTAAGATCCTGGTCTGCCCCTTGTGAGTAAGAACAGGTGTAATGACGACCCAAGCACATGGTAACAGGCAAAATAAAGCTGATAGGCCTTCAAAGCATATCAGATTAATTGCGAGCAAAGATCATTTATAGTTCTGTACCTTGATTCATCTCTGTCATCTTTCACCTTGTCAGAGGAATTCAGACCCCTGAAGATGAGTGATGTGTGCTCAGCATGCTGTTACGTGAATAACATCACTGAAGTTTAAGACACGGAGCTGCTTAGCAGGTGAAGGAAAGGTCTATGATAACCAGCTGTGGGCATTTCCTGAGTGACAGGAATCAGAAGGTGGAGAATTTGGTCAGGGTGAAAAACACATTCCTTCATCTGCCCAAACAATTTTGTCATTCCCTCTGATACTTTCATTAGTAACCAGAGCTTTATGTAGGTAGCATGAAGCTATTTCCAGAGCTCTGCCTGTCTGAGCTGGGTATAGTGACTGTCGCACTGAGAGCTGATAAGCAATTGCACCAAAGGTTTGGATTTAAAGTACGATAGTAGTTCCAGTTAGAAGGGAGCCTCAACTACTCAACTGACTTTGGTTCAGGTCCTGTATCCTGCAGCCTCCTCCAGCAGCCACTGTGGAGATAAAGGTGAAGGGAACAGTCTCATGGAACTCCCATGATGAAAAGATAACTTTTTATTATTTCCTGACAAGGGGTAATTTTCTGACATTCTCCTGCATATGTGAGCACTGCAGGAGATTATCTTCAGTCTGAACCTTCATGAGGGTCAGTGCTGCGTTTCCTGCCACACAGGAAAGGGATCTCTTATCTAGTATGATCTCGTCTGCCCTGATGGAAAAGGTCTCTGGTAGGGAGGGCTCCTACCCAGGGAGGTTTTAAAGCTGAAGTCTTCTCTGTGTAGCTGCTCTGTGGGTGAAAAGTACCTATAAAGCTGACAAGGTGACCACTGTGTCATGATAAGCTTCTCATCCATAAAATAAAAGGATGGATTTAGCCACCTTCATCTCTCAGGAGAAAATTCTGCATTATTTATATATCTGAGATGTAAAGTTCGGCACAAATGTGCAAGACTTTCTTGAATAACTGGCAAAAAGGGTACATGAACAACCAGCCTCCCTTTCACCTCTGCGTGGCCTTCAAAAAATTAGACCATCCTAGCCTAGACTCAGCCAGGCAGGTAGGCTGTCCCATTCAGTTATGGCCCAAGCTGCCTGCCTCTTTGAAAGGTGTGTAACTGAGGCTGTCTTACCTGTGGAATTCTTTTATCTTTCCTGCTGGGTCCTTTACAACCTCTTTCTGGCCTCTTGTAGCCTAATTCTTTATCCCTTAGGCTAATGTAGAAATAGGGACAAAGAAGTAAAGCCACCATCACCTTCATGCAAAGTGATGCAGATGTTTTCCCACTTCATTTTTTCGGTGATATTTTCCTGGAAAGCATTCATCTAGGACATCAGCCCCACTGGAAAGCAGTCAACTGGCCCCACTTACAGGGCAGGAGGGACTGAATTCTTGTATCAACTCTGGATAAAATAACTGTCTGCATCTCTCTCCATCTCCTTCTCCCTCTGCAGCTTCTTTCTTCAAGTGGTTTGTATTTGCCACCAGAGAGCAGGCTCAAAATCCTGATTTCAGAGAAGACAGTGGGAAGTTTACTATGTGTCCTCAGTGAGGACACTTATTTTTACTCACTGTATTTCAGGATCCTACCAAGCAAGTATTGAAATGAGTATCATCAGCAAGCATGAATAAATGGGTCATAATGATCTCGGCACTGTGGCCACTCCAGTATGGGAAATGCGATGCACCAACAGATCTGATTTTTTTCTTCCTCCAGAGTCTACCCAAAAGCAAAGAAACCATTTCTTGTTCATCAGCATGCTGTGTGTTCCCTGGATCTCTGCCTGGCTGGTTATTAGACATGGACCCCAAAGGGACTTCTTTACCCTCATGATTTCATTTGTCATCAGTCTGGAGCTGGGGCTGGTTTTTAACATCTGTTTGTACAATGGAGCCTTGTGCATTGGGCACTCAATTGGAGGCCTATGGCTGCTATTGTAATACACATAATTAATGACAGTAAAAATCTTAAAGATCTACTTGAGAAAAAGTGAAGATTTTATTCAAAGTAATGGAGAAAATCAAATACGTTATTATATGCCTATGCTTATTTTGACAAAAGAAAGTCAAATGTGAATATAAAAACATTCCTGGTTAGGCTTTTGTAAATTTTCTGTATATAGAAGTGTTCTAACAAAAAGTGCTTCCCTTTCCCAGTATGTGCCACAATAATGCACAAGCACATCCACACACATGCCTGAAACCAAATGGGAACTCTTGTAGATCTTCCATGGTAATGCTTTACTGCTGAGAACTGCACTGATTCCAGCTCATTCCTGAAGTCTCCTCCTGCACAGTGTGCATTTTTACCAGTCTTTCAGTGTGAGGAGCCAAAACATGCATCATCCATGATGAATATACTAGGTGCTCTTGAAACTCAGCCACTTCAGGCCTTGAAGGGCAGCAGTAATTCTGCAGTATAACCATGGAAAAATGAGGAGCAATTCTTTGCTCAAGGGCACTTCTTATCCCCGTGGAAAACGATATAGATTTAAAAGTCAGTATAGACAATAACTGCTGTTGATCTGTGTGCTTTGCTACATGTTCACACAGAGATTGGAAATCACTATGTAAGGCTTACAGCATACCTGGGAGTAGCATCACTAAAATGTCATACTTTCTACTTGTCAATTCATGTTACCTTCCTTTTATCATATTGATGGTAACTGAGCAATTACACCCCTGTGTCTATTATAAAATAGAATGCTGCTGAAGGATCTTTTTGTCTTAATAAGGTATTTAATAGAGCTATAGTTTTATCATATACCTTAATTTAAATTAGGCAGCAGTGTCCCCTCACCACCACCCTTAAAAACCATCTGCAGCAACTGGAGAATTCACTTTGGCCAGCACATGATATTGGACATGGTTAAACGGCTGCAAATTCTTTGTGTGGAAAAGTTATTTCTGGAGTATGTAATATATACTATTAATAGACACTGTAAAATAGTCACTGGAAAATTGAAGTGTATTTGACCAAGTTGTATGAGGTTTCTTGCAAGGAATGCTGAACTGCTCCAAATCCTATAAGCTAGTATTTCAGACCTTCTTCTGAATGGCTGTTGCCCTTTTCAGTCCACTAGGAATACTTTGATGTGGACCTAAAAGGCCTATGTTAGGGTAACCTCCCCTTAACACTGCTTTACTGCACTCTCACTTGGAGATGTGGGCACCAGAGAGCTCTGCCTGGCAGCATTTGGCCTGTGAGGATTCTCACTCCCTGCTCCTCACAATGCCAAATACCAACAGTTCACATTTGCCTTGGCTGAGTTGCAGAGCTATCTTGAAAAAAATCAAATTGATCATTTTGTGGCAGCTGCAGTCACTGCTGAAAGCAAGGGGCTTGGGATCCCGGGTGCTGATGAGAACAAGTCCCATTTCAGACCAAAGATTGTCATGAAGTCTGTTTTTCTTCTCTTCTTCTTTCCCGGTGTTACCCTGATTTCCAGAATGAAGAGTAAATTGTTGCTATACAATAAATTATTTCTCTTAGAGCTCTGCCATACACTGCCTTTGTGCTGCAGTGTCAATCACCTTGCTGAGTGGGAAGGTTGAAGCAGAAACACCTACAAACAGCTCCTTAACATCCCAGGCTTTTTAACCTAATTCCACAGTAAAAGGTACTACTTTACATGTGGTTGCTGACTCCCTCCAAATCCAGAGGAGAAATTGCTCTTAAGTGGTGTTGCTGATCACATACAGTATTCTTACTTGAGGAGACAGTGCAAGAGGAATTTTTCTCTCTTCTTCCTCTTTTCCTTCCTACATTCATTAGGTATGGGATGATTTACTTTGAGATGACTATATGTTACTTTCAGCATTTGTTATGCCTTCAGACCCATTCTAACCCAGCAATCAAGGCTGCACTCCTCAATGGGCAATGTGCAGTTTTTGCATATACCTTCAAATGCCTCTGCTGTCATTTGGTGTTTGTACCCAAGGAGCTCCATGTGAGGCTCCCTCCCCTCCTTGACAGACCCAATACCTGCATTTCCCAAGGCTCTCACTTAATGAAGTCTGTTTGTCTGCTTTTTCCTTCTGCAAGATATCAAAGCTGGCTGTGGACACCAAGTGATTGTGTCATCTCTGCAGCAAGGTTTGCTATCCTGGTCTTGCCCTCAGACCTTTCAGCACTCTTGTCACATTGTCAAACATTTGTTGTGGGGTTTTTTGTATAATGTGGGCATACATGAGTATCAACATAAGGAAAAATGCATTTTTACAATTCTCTCTGACTTATGAACAAGGCAATGACAGCATGACATTAAGGAACCATGTTGAGGTAGATGAGTATGCCAGAGTGTCCAATTGGATGTGATATAATATTGCTGTTTTTCTTCTTTTTTGACTAGCTAGCTTATGGTTTCTTTGTTTTGGCTGAGGATTACCACAGCCCTTCTGACTCATTCCTTCGCTTGCCTGGCCCCTTGGTTGATCCTTGGACATTGCAATAGCTTTTCCTTGCATCAAAGTTGCCAGATTTTTCGCATCATGTTTCTATTGGCAGTCTCAGATTTCTATACATTATATGCAGATGATCATACATAAAATTGCTCATGATTTCAACTTCCTAGGAAAGTTAGAAAGGTTTCCAAGGGGGACTAAGGAGCTCAGGAGTGTTGGGAACAATCCCTACAAGCTGGACATATACAAGTCAATGGGACTTGGCAGAATGCATCTAAGGCTGCCAAGTTTGGCCAATGTCACTGCAAAGCTGCACTTTAACATCTTGGACAGGTCATGGAGTTCAGGGGAAGTCCCAGCTGACTGGAAAAGGGCAAATATTACACCCATCTACAAAAAGGGGAAAAAAGAGATGATTTTGGAAACTACAGATGAGTCAGCCTCACTTGAGTCCCTTGAAAAATTAAGGCATGGGCCCTCGTGGAAGCTATTTCCAGGCATCAAGAAGAAGGCAACTGGGAGAAGCCAACACATACCTCAGCTAACTCAACCTCTCCCCCTGTCAGCAGTTCATTGTTTCCTTCATAATTGCTTCCACAGGGACTTGGGAGGATGACCTTACTTGTGAAGACCCAGGCAAAGAAGGCATGAAGGAAAATCTTCAGGTTTCCCTCTGTCAGTTGTAACTCACTTGCCAACCCCACTCAACAGTAGACCTACTTTTTCCTTGTCCTTCTGCTTGCTAATATACATATGGTATGTTATATCATATAATGGGGGTTGGCTCTGTTCTCCCATGTAATAAGCAATAGGACAAGAGGAAATGGCCGCAGGAAATGGCCTCAAGTTGCACCAGGGGAAGTTCAGATACTAGAAAAAAAATCCTTCTCAGGAAGGGTTGTAAAGCCCTAGAACAGGCTGCCCAGGAAAGAGGTGAAGTCACCATTCCTGGGGGTATTTAAAAGATTGTGGCATAGATGTGTCACTTAGGGCATGGTTTAGTGGTGACCTGGAAGTGTTAGGTTAATGGTTGAAACTGATGATCTTGAAGGTCTTTTCCAACCAGAACAATTCTATGATTCTATTCTACTTTCTTGCTACTCTTGACATCTCTTACCAATTTGTGTACCATCTGGGCTTTAGTCTTTCTGCATCTCTGCATGCCTGAGCAGTATTTCTGTATTTCCCTTTGGAAGCATGTTCCCTTTTCCATCTCACTCAAGTTCTTCTTTTTGCATCTCAGTTCTCTCAGTAGCTTACTGTTTAAGCAGCCTGGATTCTTGCTGTGCTGGCTCCTTTTCCTGCTTAGGTGTATGGACTGCTCTTGTGCTTGGAGAAGGCTGTCTCTGAAAGTCTCCCAGTACTCCTGAACACCTTTGGCTTCCAAGGCAGAATCTTCTGGGGTATCTCCTAACAGCTCCCTAAGCAAGTTAAAATCTGCTGTTATGTTCTGGGGCTTATTCTGCTACCTATTTTCTTCAAACCTCTTTGGACATTAAATTCTACAGTCTTACCACTACAGCCAAGGCTGCCATTGTCAGTCCTCAAGTGGTCTGAAGACTTCATTTGTTTCTCTGCCTATCAGGTCATCCATCAAGGACATTCACCTCAAGCACTCCCTTGATGGTGACATCTCTGATTTTGACCTAAAGGCACTCAGCTGATCTGCCCTCTTGCCCCCATTCTCAAATCACTCTTTTACAGAGAGCATAACCCATCCTGCTCTTCCACTTTTTTCTGTCTTTTCTCAAAAGATTCTAAGTTGTAATTTTTGTTCTGATACAGCTATTCCTTAGCCAGTTTCTAAAGCAACAGAAGAAAACAACATTTCAGCAAGTTCCCCACTGTTGTACTTTTGTCTAGTTACAGGTCTGAAAGCTTTATCTTTCAGAGAAGGCTGGGGGTGGGCCTTCAAATTTCCCACCTGTACGAAGGGGAGGGTGAGAGGCAAGGGCTGGAGCTGGTACAAATCGAAGAAGCTGAAAGAGCTGTGCTCCCTATTCGCACTGTCCTGTGGGGGTGGAGGGGGAAGACAGAAACTTGATTCTACTGGAGATGTCCCCTGCCCCTCCAGTGAAGGCACAGTGGGCAGCAGCATCCCAAAGTCTTTGCTATGCCCAGTGCTCAGGACCAGGTGTAACCCTGTGAGACCTCAGTCCCCTCTCGAAATCCCCCACATGGAAGAAGCAGCCAGCAAGTGATCCAGTGTTTCCATCAAGCAAAATTAGTCCTGTGTGTCTCTCTCAAAAAAACCCCAAGAACCCAACTGAAAGAGTGTATACCAAATGAAGTGAAACTGGCCATAGGCAGTTGTGAAGAGACAAATCAGAAGGCAGCCCATACAGATCAACCATTTCAAATGCAGAAACCACTGCCATAATAGGCTGCTCCTGTTGATCTTCACTGACTGTTAATGGCAGGATATTTAAAGGAAGTCTCAAATATTTGAAGCACCTTAAATGAGGATTCAGCACAAAGGCCTGCTATGGCCGATCTCAGTTTCATAGCCTTTATGTTTTATTTATTCTCTTCAGTTTTGATCAGTTCTAACATTTATTTCTCTTTTAGTGTTGTAGGCACTTCTAAAGTACAGAAGTTCTTGCTGCCTATGGGAAATACAAAAAACAGTTTCCCCAAGCACATAGCTTTTTGTATCATTTCAGTTCCTCACTGGCTTTTGTTTGTCAACTAGGCTGGCAATAAATGAGCTAGGCAACAGATAGTACTGGTCATAACACAAAAAATGTTTCTTTAAGAGGGGTGTCTACTTAAAAATGTATCTGCCCACTGGTGCACAGCCAAATTTCCTTTTGAGAACACCCTTTGAATGTACTGGAGAATAGGATGGATGTAAAGGGCTCTAATGATCATCTCACCAGGCTGCTTGTAAATGTTTCCTGCACCCCCTGTTTTTTTCATCCTTGCCTCATGGATTCAGTTTGTCTCCTGGATGGGCAACACTTTGTGGATGCATTAGAAGCCTCTCCTATTCATCATCTTCACTTACACAAATAATCATTGCAAGGGGTTTGTCCCCTTTGTCTGAAAGGAAACTCCCAGTATGATAGAGGCACTTAAAATAAATAAACTTCAGCGTTTAGGTTTTGTCAGTCAGGCCAGCCTGCAATATTTCAATGCTGATGCACATTAAGTCTGTTCTCTTCTTTGTTCTTTGTCAGGTCTCATTCAGGTCTACCAGACTATATACTTTTATATATTCTGTAGTAAATTTTGCAGCTGGTGCTTTGTCGATGGAAAATGCCCTCCTTGAAACAGAAGATGGGAGTGCCCATCGGAAAGCAGGCAGGAACAGGGGGTCCCTGTACCCTGCCCCTGTCAGACCAGAGGCAGTAGCACAGCTGATGGGAGTGAATGGAGGCAAGTTTGTGGTCGAGGCAGCCGGCGAACTCCTTCCTTGCCCACCTCAGTGACACTGAAAAACAGATACGAGTCTCTGGTTGAG